>JAGVSQ010004249.1:0-19802 GCA_022683975.1 Rhyacophila evoluta
CTAACAGTGATCTCACATATGGAAGTTTACCAGTTTTAAATAATTCAGAATATAAGTATTATTGTTTATTGATACAATCGTTTTGTCGTTGATCGCTTGGACTGACTGAATTTCACTTCAGATAAATTTATAATAAATGTAGATATATTCAGTATAACATATATATAGATAGACTATAATTTCACCTTCTTCTTCCGTGAGCAATATATATTGTTATTATTATAATTATAATTCGTATTATGAAAGACGAACGCGTGCTATATTCAATAGCTATTAATTATTTCGCTCAAAAGAATAATATATTATCGTTACACGCATATGGAGTATATTGCTCACTCGATTAGCTTTATTGAAAGATATTTTTTTTTGTTACGTTAAGTCCAAAAATCTCTTTGTTTTTTAATTGTTTTTCGCACGCATTTGCCGCATTAAAATTTCACTTAGCTGTATTGAAAAAAATCTTATGTCGGATATGGGATATTTGAATCACGTGCGAGAGTTTTTATTCGAGATTTTTTACTTTGGAAATTTTAATGATCGTCAGGGAAATTTCGCCTTTTCGTATTCAATCTGTATAATGAATACACACTATAAAAAAGTTATTCATATATAACCGCATTAAACTGATATTATTCTAAATATATATAAAATTTCTTGAACGACATGTATTATCTTAATTTGGTTATATGAATTAAATTTTATGGGTGAACCTTCAGCGGTAGGCCTAACGTAGCTATTTACTACGAATGTATCAAGGATACACTATTTTTCAATTATCTTTAATAGCCGCTTTAAAACATGCTGGAAAACATTAAAATATATGAAAATATTATCTGGTTACAAGAGTTTTTGAAAATAAATACGCTGTAAAAGACCTAGATTAAACTATCAAATAAAATATTAATCAAATTGTATTTTTGGAGAAGTATATTATAGATAATAATACTAACAGAGTATTATCTACATACAATAAAACTTCAATCAAGACAGTTATACTGAAGAAAGCTTATCATCACATAAAAAAGTTTATTTGCTAGTGTAGTTAGTGTAGTGCGTGCATCCGTTTTTGACATTTTACAGGAAATTGTATGGACTGAACTTTTTCTATTTTCTTTATACTTTGGTAGCATTTAGTTGTTTGCTAGTAACATAGTTTTGGCAGATCTGAATCCAAAGTAGCAGAGTTATATATCTTACAGTGTAGGTTTTAGAGCCTAATAAAGTTGTCATTTTTTTACGTTTCTCGATATATTTAAATGACTTTGAGATGTCAAATTAATACGGGATATATATGTAGAAAAATCCTACGAAGTGGAAAGTGGTGTAATTATAGCAATGCTGTACTTTAAGCTATCAAAATACATATTTACTCTTATATATCTCTTACTGTAAAATTAAACTTAATTTGAATTATGGACAAGTTTGATTGTAGATTCTTTAAAATTTGTTTCCGAATGCAAGCCGCCATCCATCGCCAATAATGTATTTTGCCCAACAAAACAATAAATAAAATACAATGGCAACACTTTGTTCGCTGGGCATTCAATGGGCTAAAAGTGTTTACATGTCAGAGGCACAATGCTTATATTCATATTTATCGACGTGCAACGGGCCCCCACTGGGGATGCGGTGCATTGTTTAAGAGTACACGCTTTTCATAAGCACACTGTAGAAATGAAAAAAGTAAACTTTCACGAAAATAAAAGAAAAGATAATGATGCAGGTAGATGTGTAAATTTAAATTTACAGAATCATTTCTTTACAATCTATTCGCATGCCCCATAAACAATCATTCACAGGTTTGATCGTTCTTCTCCATATGCTGAGAACTAAGACAGCTTTTTTTAAGTCAACAATATTTCCAATATCCATAAAAAAAAAAGATAGAAAGAACAAGTTTGATTCAAAGAAATCGATTCATATAAAATCGTGCAAAAAATACATAGTACACATTGACTGTGGAAATAAAAAAGACGTAACCCACCAAGACCAAATTTTACAGGAGACCTAAAAACGTCTATTTAATGATTTTAGGGCAAACTCAATATATTAAATAGACACAACTTTGAAATAGACATAAACTATAAGAAGTGTTTCATTTACAAAGTCTAATACGATGTTATTAAGTTACTTAAGAAAAAACAATAAGTTAAATGAGATGGAAGTCCTTTTTAACTGGTTGCAAATTTTATAAAACCTCTTTTTTTCAAAATGAAGCTAAATTTAGATATTAATTCGACATTTGCAGCTTAAATCTTTTTGGTGTATTTTGATTATCGAAAAAAACTGTTTTGAAAAATTGAGGGTTACGTTGTTTTTCCTTTCCAAAGTCGATATACATAATATTTATAAATATGTAGTTTATATTTATATAGTATAAACATGTAGCGTGTATACATATCTTATATATATGCATTGAGTTTTTAAATATTTAATATAATTAAGCTCAATTGGAAAACGATTGATATATTATGAAAGTATTTTGTTACATAGATTTTGATAATAAATTAATTTTGCTGTAATTATACCACTCATTCAAATTTTACGAATGAAATTGAAGTGTGTAATGTTTTCCCATTTTTGTGTTTGTTTCCAGTTTGCAAATGTAAGCAATGGTAACACTATATTGAAATAATTTAGTCTTGAGAATAGTGCCACAAAAGTTTTTTTGGATAAGGCTAAATCATTGGTGGAATTATAATTCAAAACAGTATTATTAAATCGTTCATTAATGGAGTTATACGAATAAATGGTTATTCCATTATAGATTTGTTCAATAATAATAATTAAATATTTGCTTTATGAAAGTTCATAAAATATTCTACTTTTAGGAAAATAAAAATAGTTCATATTTTTAAATAATATTTCTGGCATAATAGATAAATTGACTAATAATACTTTATGGCTATTTGCTTATTAATTATAAAGTACGTTTAATATTTTTATGTTCATTTATATTTTATTTTATCGTTTGCCTAAAATAGGTTTAAATAAATTTAAGCGATCTTATGATCTCCTTTAAAAAGTCTTACAAACTTTTCAACAGAAATATTTTATTAAAAGTCATTGTTTTCATCAATCAGATGTAAATATGTTTTTAATTTTTCATTAAAACACTTCAAGAGCGAAATAAAAAAAATGTTAATTTATCAAAACTCTTCGAAGCACGACGTTTCGTGAAAAGGTTCTAATGAACATTCTTATGACAATGGCGAAGAAAGAAGAAGAAATAAATCATAAATCACGGGCGAAATTTTTGTTAGTCAAGAAACGATAGACTTATTGTTAAAAAAAACATACGCTAAAGTAAAATTCCATTAGGGACACGTCCGAACTTTTAAAATTCCCCTCGAGGAGTGCAAAAACTTAATAATTTCATTAAAAAATGCTTACGGTGCTGTTTTTCTTTTGAATAACAAATAGCCGCCCCAACGCTCACTGCCTGGGGGTTGGAAAATTACGAATATACTTACTAATAGCTTGGGAGACGACTATTATAGCATTTTAATAATATACTTCGATCACGTATTTATTATTATACGCGTTTATTCAACAATCAACAAAGGTTAACTCTACACCTAAAAGAGTCTGTTTCGAGGAGCCAAAGCATAATCCCCGTTATAGTCCTTTAATGTGCATCATATAACAAAATATTATATGTAATATATTTTCCAAAATAAAACAATTTTTGCACAATAAGAAGTTTGTATTATGTAATTTAACTAGATTAGTTAATAGTAATGCTTATTTTGTATGAAGTACTTCAATTAAGTCAAATAACAACTCGACCGAAAGATGTATTTCCACTTCAGAAACACACTTTTTTGTTTTAATACGTATTTTGATTGAAAGAATTCACAAAATTCAATAAAGATTGCATATTTTAATTGAAGTAATATACAGTAATATACAGTAGCATTATGTTTTATTTAAATTTTAAAACGCTTATAATGTAATAATTATTTTTAATGTATACGTAATTATAAATTTATTTATACTTAGCGAAAAATAGTAAAAATTTAATTTGAAAAGAGCATCATTTGTCTTTTTAAATTCGTTTCATATTCCGTCGTATAATATCTATAATCAATAGCTTCGTAACTAAATTTCCAAATACATTTAATATTCCTAATATTTCACTCATAATAATATAAGATATTAATATATGCATCGGTAAAAAAACTCGGCCGAGTTACTTGCTTGTAAATACGTATTCTTTTTGTCGTTTAATATGACGTAAGGTGGTTTTAGCGGTAGGTGGCATATTGTGTTATAGGGAAGTAAATCGTGCTTTTTTGACGTTGGTGTTGAACAAAGCACTGGCTAGAGAGCGGAGCTTTCAATCTTACTTTAACGTAGTCACTCTGACTTTCACAATCATGGTAAAAATATCATCCCCGTATTTATAAAAGTCCACACTTATAGTTAATAAATTTTATATAATGTGCATATATATTAAAAACTTTTCATTACGTTTCAATTATCTACCATTCAGATCTTTTTATCGTCGGTGGATATTTATAAATTTCATCATAAATAAATTTTTCGAAAATTGAACTTAAATATTTCTGGCATGATTGTAAGCAAATGAATTTGTTTGAATATTTTACATCAAAAGAGAGATTTTTGACTTTTATGATTAAAATCATATTTTATAGAAAAAGGAGCATATGGTTCTACACGCTGTGAAAATGTTCACTCCAAAAAATAGAGCATATTTGAATCTTTAAAAATCTGAAGATTTGTTTTAAATAGAGTTGGTTATCAGCCAATTGCTCAACCCATTGACTATCTATTCCTGCGATTTCGTATTTTTTTAAATCCAGCTGATCGGGGAATTTAGCATTTACCACATTTCCCGTATGCCAGGTAAACTAATAGTTACCGGGGTGTATCGTATATTATGCACTAATAATTGTTATGACCAAGAAACTTTTACTAAGAGAATTCCAATTTCATCTAACCATAAACGACAAATAGACAGCGCCTTTCAAACTAATTTTTAACACGTGAGTACGTGTGTGATCAATATGCCATATAAAAACATCAATATATATTTTGATTTATTTATTTGAAAATAAATAAAACAGTTAAATTTGCGGATGAGTGAAAAACGGATGTCATAAATGTAAATAATTCTCGTACAAGCAGTGAACCGATAATAGTTATTTAGCTTTTTATTTTATATTGGAACATCTGAAAAGTAAACTATCGAAATTTCTGCTTGTCCACTCCAAGCAATCTATAAATTATTGAATGGATTAAATTATTATTTAGTAATAATAATTTATATATCCAAATAAATTACTGAAGAAATATCATTTACGCATTACAAGTTTAATTAATTTCAAATGTTTATTGCTACTGCAAAAAAGCTTTTTCAATTTATTCTCCCTCCGCCAAAATATCATTTTATGTAGATTTTGTAATTGTTCTACTTTGTCAAGTTGGTACTCGCGATATAAAACAACGCGGCGGGCAAATGCAGTGTTACCATTTTTTGTGATTTATCCATTCTCTACATAGCGCGGCGCAAAGTGCGTGACCATCACAAACCTACCCCCATTGCGTCTAGCCCCAGATAGAAGGGATGTGGATGTTTATGAAAAAGTATTCAATTTTAGATTCCATATTTCATTATCATTATTATTCACTGTTATATTTTATCCGCTGCTAGTTTACTGGCCTTTAAAATTTTGTACGCACCGTTTAAACTATCCTTTTGCTCAAAGGATGAACCATAATAAAGTACAAATGTTTATTTCTTAATAATTAAAGCCCGCGACTTGAAATAAACTAATTTATTCTTCTATGAGATGACTTTATTGTATTTCTAAATTAGTATTGGTATATTCTTAAGATAAACTGTCTGTATAAAGAAAGAATTTATAGAAAATAGTGTTATTTTACGGTTGTAAAAATGTTTTATTTTAATTCAAATGTTAGCCATTGTTTTCGGATTGAAAAGTAAAGTACACGAACCTGCACAGTGTTGTAATGGATCTTCACAATTTGAATTTTTGTACCAGAATTAATTCATAGTTTTTGTAAATAATTAGTAGCTGTGGGATGTGAATCCCAACTTCAAAAAAAAAATATGCCGACAGTGGCTTTTAGTTAGGTTTTTTCAAAATATTATAATTATACAAAATGTTCATATTATTGTAGGTGGCTTCACTGGTGTTTTTTGAATAGTATTTTCATTTAACTCTTATTTTTTATAAATAAGATATTATACGACTTTGATATCTAAATGTATAGTTCAGAATTTGTTTTATTTCAGTAAACTGGATTATAAATCTAGGCGAATCAGCGGCACAATATATAATTTTAAAGCTTATACTACATGCATACTTTTGTGATTAGTTATACAACTATATAAAAAGAAGCCCACTATCGAATGGTTTAATAAAAAAACTGAAAATTTGGATTCAATATTTTATTAAAGTTAATATTTTATTCCATTTATGAATATGTAGAGAAGTCATACACCCCTCACGCGTATGTTGATAGAACTTTTCACTCTATAGTTTGTTTGATACATAAATCCTTCAAATAAGTTCCTTCCTTATTTTCGAATAAATTCAAAATTCTTGACATTTGATATAAATATTTTCTTTAAGAGAAATGTGTATCTTTAAAAATCATACATATAAAAAGGGGCACCTGTCACAGATATAAATTAAGCAATCGTAACACAAATTACATTTACAGGAGTATATCTCATTGTTCTTTCAGAGAATCTCAAACTTTAGAAACATTAAAAATATGAAATGCATTCACAAATATTGAAAAATTCACATTCATTACATATTTTTTATCATACCCACTCTAAAAACAAAACATTTAGTGCAAAAAAACAAACTACAGAAATATGGATTTCCGCAATGCCGCAATTATACCACTTTCATCACTTTATTGTATGCTATATTTAATGTTTTGTCAATAAAAATTAAAACTAGATACTAAGGTGTGAACTAAAACTAAAAAAAATGTGTAAATTTCTGTCATATCTAAAACTAAGCGAAAGCTGAAAAAATGACATATATCCTTTGAACTTACAATATTCACGGACAGGGACGAAGAAAAAATTCAAACGAGTCTTTAATTTTAAAAAATTGCTATCGATATCATTTTACAGCTAAGTGGTAAATTCGAAGTGTCCATCATATGGGACTGTTTGAACAATAGTTGAAAGAGAATACATTTTCAATTCGTTTAGAGTGCTTAAACAATCCGAAGAAAAGTTACTGTCAATACTAATACTGACTTGTTTATTGAATATTGTTAATACTTGCATGCTTAGATAGATTAAAGCATGAAAAATCAAAGACATTAAAAGATTTTTCTAAAATCTCCTGGTATCTTGAATGTTTCGTTACGTTAATTATGTCATTAGTAAAGATAAGTGGCAGGTACATATTTCGGTATTAAAATATTTTTTAATTTTTTATTTAAGAGAAAAATTAACAAGGGATAATACATTATTACTGGATCCTTTGACTACATTTTTTATATTATGATAAGACGATTGCGTAAAGATTATATAATATAGTCACTTATATCTGCAAGCCACGGTTAGGTTAGATTAGGTTAGGTTATATAATATAGTTACTTATATCTGCGAGCCACGGTTGGGTGGCAAGTATTTTAGATAACAATATTATATTTTGCGAACGTTGCATTTCATGTGGGATTGATGACGTCATAACGCGGTAGGCGGCACTAGAGTTTGGGGTACACAGTCATATGAAGAGGGTGGCAATAATAAACCGTCTCGGGCAATAAACAGCCTACCCACAATCACTCTTCACACTTTGTTAGGGCGGATATGGATTTCTGTTTCCCAGCAGCCGACTTTGCTCTGATAAACAAGAATGACTTCGGTTATATGAATAACAATTTGGTAAAACTCGGTCGTTGCGAGGATATTACTAAGATTACTGCAATTGTTTTTAAGCAAATACGTGGTTTATTGGTAGATTCGGCTATTATTAGACAGATTTTTACCATGGCCGTTCAGAATATGAAGCATACGTATCTTCACAGTGTAAAGATATCCACACCGAAAGCGCAGTATATGGATAGCCATAATCTGAAGATATGTCTTGGCAGATTATTTTTCACGCGAGTTGTTTATCAGACCGAGATTTAACCCAACGTATATCCAGTATTGCATTTTTGGATTTTTTAAATCCGATAGATGTAGGAATCGAGCCGGCATGCCCTAAATTGCAAGGCGTGCACGCTAACCTCTGCACTATATGGCTTAAAAACACTAATTGAGAGATTCTCAATTATTTTTCATAGATCATATTATGTTGAATAACGAAACTGAAGTCGATTTCAAATATTATCTGTGTTATTTTTTATTTGTTTTGAATAAATTTTACTGCGTTTCATGTATATATTTCCATGCCGACATTATATTTTGAAAATAACAATGGCCGATGCTCCTTTGATTAACGTTCGATTCAGTTTGAGCTAGTTAATGCTTTGATTCAATATAAAAAAAGTTAAATATAGAGTATGTATTGAAGTGTGTATTATGCTCTGAGTTTTCAGCCCGGAAATACGTCTGATTAAGACCAGTAGTAACAACGTGGCAGACGGATGACGCGGATGTACATTTTCTTAAAGTATGAGACTTATAAAGGTAATGTAAACTCTTAAGTGGTATTCAATACTATTTATATTATTCTATGCATTGTGATAAATATAAGATACATCATATATTTTTCTTTGTCATGAAATGTTGGTTAAATTTGTATGTAAACTTTCAAATCTCTTTCAATGCAAAGATCAAATAAACAATCATCTTTGTCAATTCAGTTTGGCCAAATAAACAAATTTAATGACAAATAATGTTCGCTGAAGCGTAACTAATTCCGAGTCTTCACATTCCAATCGTCCAATTTGAGGACATTAGGGACGACCCTGCAGTGGGAATATTTCATTTTGATAATTTGTATTATTTGACGTTGCGGTGTGATCTTTTGTTGCCGACAACAAATTGTGTAAATGGTTTCGAAAACCAGGGCTCTGAAACTGTTCATTTTATTTATAAAATAGATATATATTTATATTTCATTTTAAAATTTCGTGACACTTAGCCTTTTAATTGAGTGAAGATTTGGGACATCCGCAAGGTGTCGTTCAGTAATCGCTTCACGAATTTAAGGCGTTATGTGAAAATACGGCTTATATAACATCGAATTCTTTAAGCAGAATGGAGCAATAACATTCAAGTACTTTTATTATACAAGTTTACGCCTAATCTTGACAAGTATATTAACTCAAAATAACTGCAATTTTCACTTTTCAGTGGATACACGTGTTCTTCAAAGGTTCAAATGCCATGGCTGTACCGATATATTTTTTCTATTCAGACCTATCAATGTCCAATGGGTTGAGACATTAACAATCAATCAAGATAACTTGTACGCATGAGCAAATATAGTAAGCTGTCTTTAATATTGAATAGATTCTGTAAAATACACATACTATTTATACATATTGGCATTTCATAAGACGTCGAATAATATTAAAATATAAAACAATATGCAATACGAGTATGTAAATTGTGTATTTACACGGCTTTGGCAGTAAAGAAATGTAGTGAGGAATAATGATGAAATAATTTAAAATACCCCTGAGATAAGCGACAGAGAGTCTTCGCTGACACGGCCCCCCTGGGACTGGGCCCCTTGCGCTCCCCGGCGAGCGACACGCCGATTACTGACACCATTAGCAGCGCCCCGAACACCTTGGGAGCGCCCGACAAACGAAATGCGGTCAACTCAATGATGATTATCTATCGCTGGATTTGGAAGATATCAGACTCGATTCCGATCTGCACATTTTAATATGATCACCATTTGTTGATAAAACTTGTTTATTACATTATTAATACGGTGATTTAGTGATAACGAAAATAAAAACAGGAAATAAATCTTTGTTGCCATCTTATCTCTATTGTTTAGTGTGGAACGGCTATGATTTTTCATGAATGTCAGAGCTTAATAGAGTAGAAGAAGATTCATCCTACTTTACATCGTGATACAAGTTTAAAAAACTTAAAAAGTTTATTATAGTTGACAACACCAGATGAATTCATAATTGAAAATAGTATTTAGGCTTATGGATCGTATTGAGAATTGCTTTTAACAATCATGCTAATATATATTTTAACAATTCAAAAATAAGTCTATCTATTTCATAAAGCCAGTGATGGAAAACATCATAAAGGATACCGATCTTTCATATTACCGACCTGGTCTAAATTCATGTAAACGTTTAGGAAAGTTCTCATGACTAAATATAAAAGCAAATTGTAAATATGTATGTACATATTTCAAATATTATATTAATATGAATTAAATATTTAGGTGTGTCTATAATAATAATTCTTCTGAAATTTTTCCATACCATTACGCAAATATTAACTAAATAAATGGTAAAAACTTGATTGTATCATAATAATGTTTTCCTGCAACCAAAAAGTGAAAAATTACGCTTCAGTGCTGGGTGTTGCAGGTTTAAATCTCAAAATTACATTTAAAGGATTATCCAATCAGTTAAGCAATTCAATAAAAACCAATTATCATTAAAGCAAATGCCATAATAAGTCTTCACTTTGCAGAAATTTATATAATCCACTTTCCATGCAAAATGGTACAAAAATAATAATTATTGACAGTACTAGGTCATATAAATAAATAGTATAAATATAAGTCTGTATATCCTCTATCGCCTATTAATTAATTATATCACTGTAGAATACATACGCTCTCTATTCTTTGTATAAAATCAAACAAAATTATGGTAGAAAATAAAGTCCAAATTATTCCTTGGAATATAGTTTTTGTTTGTTTTATACAATAACAATTTAAATGAAACAATGACGCATCGTAACAAGTGTACAAATTGTATCTACTGGGTAGATTTCGCGAACTTATACGCAGTGACTTGCCCGTTGTAAGAGCTTTGAGAGAGTGGCGTATCAATGACCTATTATTTAAGAATGTATGAAATAGTATATATAAGATTTTATTTATGAAAGTTGACAGATTTACTTGGAATTTTAATTATATTTGACGAATAGGTTCATTTTTCTCATATGTCTCAACGATTAATTTTCCAGTTACTTCTTTTTAATATAATATTATATCTGAAACCGTAAAATGAAAACTGCAATAATTTGCAAAAAAAATCAAAGAATATCTACTATCGAAAATGAATTACTTGATTCAACACATTTGTCCCTTTAGCTTTTGTGCGCTAAATTTCATACCTTCATCCATTTGTTTAGTCAGTTTAGAAATTAGTATGTTAATTTTTAACTTAGATAGCTATTTTCATTTTTATTACAAAATAGGATAGATAAACATATTTTAACAATTATTTTAAGTACACATTTGTTCTATAACTTTTTGAGTTAATGTGAGAATGTAATATAATTAAAATATCAGCTAGCTACAACCCAATGTATTACTACGACCTCAAACGGTACTAGGTAAATTCTGGTTCCATGACAACTGCACACATGACAAGTGCTCATATGACATTTGCGCACACATTGAAGTGCTCAAACTAACACAGAAATTAATATTAAGACATTTTTTACTTAATTTACGTAATTATGGTATAGGTAGGCATAATTGAAATAAAATCTACCTATACTTTAATAACGTAAATTAAGTATAAAATGTCTTAATATTAATTCCTGTGTTGGTGTGAGCACTTCAATGTGTGCGCAGATGTCATGTGAGCACTTTTCATGTGTGCAGTTGTCTGGTTACCGTAAATTCTCTGGCAATATAATAATATTATTTAGAATTTTTGGTGTATGACGATATAATATTTTTAAGTACGAGTTATTTGCGTGTATATTAATTTGCAATATGCACGGCACTGCTTTACACAAACTCGATCACCCATAGTGAACCAACAAATCACTCTCACACCTTACAAATTACCTCAATTCCAATCTTTTACCAAAACGCCGAATTCCACACTTTTCGACGGACGTCGGCTAACTTCAAAGTGTAAAAACCAACCCCCGTGGGGACTACCCTCTAAGTCCAGGGTTTTATGTTTGATCGTATTTGTTCGGGGCGCTATTTCAGTGTCATTATGTATTTTTTGTTGTGATATATGTATCCTTTTTATGTTTTTATTTCAGGCATTCTTAATAATAAAATATACTTGTGTTGTTTATTGTAGCAGGTCTGGCCACACACTTTTATTGATTTTATAGTTTTTAAAACACATAATAACTATAGATTTTTAAAATTACGGTCATAATTTAATAAGATACAAATTTTATGAATGATTTAATGTAGGTACACACTTTTTTACTTTTGCATTTCACTTATAAAGTCGATCTTAATATTTTACTGAGTATCAATGGTAAAGATGAAGTTTGCAAGTGCGAGCGCTTTTTATAAGCCTTTTGATTGATAGCCAAAAATGTATTAAACAATTTGAAGATGCACACTCTTCATATTCAGATTGGTCACGATAAATCTTAAAAAGATGGATTATGTGTGATAAATATATTTAATTATAAGGCAGACGCTCGATATATATATTTATTTCTAATAATTCTTAGTATATAATTAATTACAATAGTTAGTTTTAAAGTAACACTGTTATATTTATTAGAATCGTTGAAGTTATTCTTCTTTCGTTGAAAGTTCTTCGTCATTGATTAATCATACAACAAATATAGCTTATAGCAATTTAAATAACTTAAAACTGTTTATATGTTCAATAAAATAATTTATTAGTATTTGGCTAATACTAGAAGTAAAAATGACGGGAAAATATATTAGTTATATAAAAGTTGTAGTCACATATAATTAAACAACTACGGTATCAACATTTCAAAATAATTAAGACTCTACCATTATAATTACTGAATTAAAAATATTTTTTTTCTTACTATGTTTTAATATTAGTTGTATTTATTTATTTCAGTCAACCTGTAATATAAATTTTGACCCCCCGCTGTTTCAGCCCTCTCTCCCGTCGTCCTCTCAATTTCTCCGTTTCATTCTTCCAAGTCGCAAGGTCTCAGCCGACCCTTGTCATTGACCATTCACTTGCTGTTGGTTTGTCTCCATTCTTCAAAACAATCTTCATTCTTCACAAAAGGTATTGTACCCACTAATACACCTTCACAATGTTCGTCGGTACTGTACGTTTGACAAAAAATGGTTCTCGCGGCAGGAAAAGGTGAGATATTTGCATTAAAATGATTAACTGACTTGCGTAAAGTGTTCTACAGTGTTTTTACAAAGTTATTTACCCATTTATAAGCAAATTAGTTAATAAATGTGAATAAATACATATAAATAATCAGATTACAATGAAAAATATTTTTTATTTATTATTTTACTAATATACGTATTTATGATGTAGCTTAATACATCGTAGGTTGAATATTTTAACAAAATACTTATACAGTCATAATAGTGATAAGTATAAATAACAACATTACCTTCAAAATCCTTAAACAATGATATAAATAAACAATAATGAAGATGTTTACCTAATAGCACAAATGATCACGATAAAATTAGACCAATGTCACCTCAATAGCCAATTTCTAAATGTTTGAAAGTTGTGCCGGAAGACATGAGTTAAAATTCCATAACTGCATAAAGATTCAATGTTAGAGGATTAATTCCTACTCTATGGATTGAGTTATTCGCTGAAAAACGATCCAAGTATAAACAATATATCATACGTTTTATTTAAGTTTGTATTATATAGGTAAAATGTTTAAAAACGTAAACGCGATTAAAAAGTGGTAGAGAACATTAAAGTTAGCCACTGAATAGTATGTTCCACAATAGTTTTAAAATATTGTATGTATACCCAGTAAAACAGTATTCAATCGTACTTCGAAATTTGTTATAACACCAAGTGATTTTTTATAAAATTTAAAAAAAATACAAATCCACTCCTTCAGCTTTCAACTCGAAAATAAAATCTTTAAATAAATCAACAGGCTTAAAAAACCCAAGTAGCTTTGAGAGCTTTTTGTGATCTAAAAAAAAGCTAATCCGTATTGATGACAATTCAAATAAATATTTGCTGTTCCCAATAAGCTCTACGCTACTTGTGTAAATTCTCGTACAGGTGTGAAACGAGATTATAAAGGTACACAACACTGATTCCAAGGATCCCATGAGGCAGCGTTTAACGCATTATTTTTTGTATATATTTTAATACAGCTTCCAAAAAAATGTTTGACATTTTTCACCATACAACAAACATAGCAATAGGCACCGAATACTGGGAATTAAACATGCATATTAAAAAGTTATTAGTTTTGGAAATTTAAATAACTTACCACTTTAATACAACGGATTTGAAAAATGTTACGTATTTTTACAAGTCATTAAAAAATACAAAGAAAAATGACTACGTTATATTTTAAAACAATTGTAAACAACGATCTTACTTTTAATTAATAATGTACGTATATAAATTTTGATGTGATAATAATTACCTAATAGTTAATGTATATTCTTTATTCATAATACCATTAAAATGTCACAGCTTTATGCTGACAATTCTATGCCCAAATACTGTATTTTATTATATTTTTTTTTAATAATCCCGTGTCAGTGGGAGTCCTGAAAAACTTTGTATATTTTGTGTGTGTACATTTCATTAAATAATAAATAATTCATAAAAAAACACACACGCTAATCTTATTGCAGTAGCCAAACACAATTTATTTTAATCAAAGAAATATAAAATTGCCCACCAAATGTCTACGTTGGCAGACTTGATCCGTGTCACGCCTTTTGTGGAGCGATGTAAGGCAATATAGCAATTTTAGAGCATTAGAAATACATTAAAATTGGCCAAATTGTTTTTCGGGCGTTATTCGAGTGTCAATTTAACATGCAAATCATATTTATTAGCGACCGTGGTGTGGGCACTGGCCTTAATTGTATCAAATCGAATACTATTTTTTATTGACATTGTAAAAAGTATTTAATTATCTAGGAAATGATATCATATATATTCAGTTAATATTAGCATGTGATATCGATCATGTTTGATTTTTATAAGAACATATTGTCTAGCTAGATTCATTAACAAATTAATTTTGCAAATTAAATAATTATTAGAAAAAACGAATTTAAATATTATAATACCTAACATTATATACAACGAACATGGTATTTTTAAAAAACCACATGTTTCACACTGTCACACTACTATTCCAATCAATGATATTATTTAACTATTTTTTCTTATATCAAGAATTTTTATGTTTAATTTTTGTATAATTTAAATTTATTCAGATTTTTTTTGTTTCATTTTTATAAGTATCATAATGAAAAAAGTCAATTTGTTTATCGTTATTTACTAATTATTATATAATGTTTAAAACAGCTTGTCCCAGCACCAGATTTATAGACGTGAATAAAAGCAATATGTATGATACATTACACTATGAAAAGAAACAAAACCGTTTTAACAAATGTTGAGTTAATTAACAATGTTTTATCAAAGTATGATGATTTTTAATGTACCGTGTGATTCTGTTACCATAATGCTGCACAAAAAATTAGGATTGGAATTGAAAAAAAGTGCTTCACCATGTTTTGAAAGGGTTGGATTATTTTATATAAAAGACATCTTTATAGTTTTTAATTCATGGTATATGGAGTGTGTAGATCCCTATGTGAAAGAAAAAAAATATTACTTGATTAAACAACTAATTTCTCCAACTAATAAGTTGTTGAAATCATCTTAATTGTGTATACATGTACGGGATTTGGGATACGCTTTATTTGGTTACAAGCGATTCATAAACACTTGCAACATTTACCATACTTAAAAATTTTATGCTTAAAACTGTATCTGACCGGGAATTTCAGCCAAAAAAAGGCACTCAAAGAATACAAATATTGTTTACGAGTATTACTAGAAATATTTTCTTTCTATTGTACTTCCCCTGCTGAATCAGTTAAACACACAACAGTGATAAATTAATATTATTAATTCACGAACTTCTGAGAAAGAGATCTCATAGCAAAGTTGAGTGACGATTTCCGACAAGTGTTAGTGCAGTCAGCGTTTGTCGGCAGATTTGAAATCAGGTTATCACTGGACCATAATCTAATCAGGATCGTACTGGAGGCGTAGTCATTACATTTGCTAAGTCATTCAATGGTAATATGTATAAGAAAGAATTGTTTTTCTACAGAGAACTGTATAAGTAGTATGTACCATGTCCGTACAATCACGGCCATAAACACATATATGTATACACATAGATCACCAAGCACATTATTAATTTTACTGCGTGATAATTCTGGAAACACCTGATATTTTAAATTAAGCAGTATGAATCAGTATTTCAAATTATTCTTACCATAAAATCGTTAGTACACAACAGAACATTTGTATTAATTTTGGTGCATAAAAAAGGGAGTGCGTATTGTTCTTGTACATTCATAGATGTGTCAATAAATATTGTATAGAAGGCTTTTCACAAAATTATTTTTAGTTATTTTTACAGCAATAAATTTAAGGTTTTTTACTACTGTGAGCAGCTATCATAATATGAGAATATGGTGATAAAAATCGAGCACGCAGCGATTTTATTCATTTTTTTCTCTGCTTGGTTAAGATTATTCATACTTACTTAGAGTAGGGCTTAATTCAAAAAAGGTGCCGCAATCCGGAAAAGTTTAGGAAGCACTGCAATAGCGTATACGGTATACATATGTATAGTTATATTCATTTAAAATATCATAATGTCGTAAGGTATCATCAATCCTTCTCAGAATCTTACACCATTTCGTGTTACAGCCCTCCTTAATTAATACTAAATAAATAAATACAATTATATTATATTGTGTGCTACGTAAGTGGGTACATTACTCATATTTTGATATTTTTTTGTATGAAATGATTTTTTTAGTCTAGACTAATAGGGTCCAGAGTCTAGACAATCAGACATAGTTGTATATTAATTTTGATAAAAAAATCTTCAACAGTATTGTTTTCCACAACTTGATTAAAAAGTTGTATAAATATTATAAAAATAACAATAAAAAAACACGTGGAGTGTCAGTAGATAGATATGCTTAATCGATTGGCGGTCATTTAATAAAGGAATAATATAATATTTTACTAAAGAGGGAGGGCGTTTAACATTCAATTTGATTCGACTCATTTCCTCGCAGGGCTGTTCCACATCCTTTTTATTGCATATTCTTCATATTGTTCGTGCTATACTGAACATACACTGTCAGGATATGAATATAAAAGTGCACTTTAAAACCTGGTCGTTATTCTAAATAATTTGCTAGATTACATTTATCTTTTGACATTAGACAAAATCGCACTCATGTGACTGTATATGTAATTACTGTACGTATCAAATATTTTTCTAAAATAAACATACACGTAAGTTTGTTGTTGTTGTTTTTGTTTTGATGATTTTGTTTATTGTTATTACAATTATTTATATCTTTTACTATTACCATTATGTCAAAATATCACTTTTACATTTAGATGTCTTGATTTATTATAACGTTTACAATATTCATAACGCTGCCTGACTTAATTATAATAGGTTTTCTGGATATTGCAATATAAGTACTCAATATATAATATACGTAGTAATATTTTTTGATGTAAAAAATCTTTTTCAATGCCTTATATTTATCTGAGGGCAAGCTTTGGAATGGAGGTTGTGTATGCAAGTCCCTTCGCAGTAAAACATATTAACTAAGACATGGATGCCCAATAGATTAAAAATTTCAATGATAACAGATAGTATATATGAGTCACTAAAATCCATTAAAAATCAGTATCAGAAACAAATTTTCAGTAACAAAATCTGTTCATGCAACTACATACAGGTATATTACTAAATGTGTGTAATATTTATTTATTGCTTCTTCTCTATTCTTTCTGGTTACAAGAGTTAAGTCAGCGATTGACAAAATCTCTTGAAAGTCGATAAAAAATCATGTTTTGCTATGTGGAATTTATGTAACATACACTGATAGGATCCGGCATCTTGGAAGACGGTCGGGTACCATTCATGGTGTATTCAGCAGAATTATGGAATTCTTGAAAGTCGTGGAAGGATGTAGGACGGCTGGCGGTTGATAGATAATCAGAGATGCGCCTTGTGACGGTCATATGCTCCATGTAAGGTGCAGATATGGCAGAAGAACATAATATGTTCCGTTCAAAATAAAAATAACATGTGGCAAAGTCGGAAGTACGCAAATTGAAATGAACATCAATTCATTGACTTTGTATAAAAAAACCTTATATCTGTAATCGTCTGTCTTCATTGAGTCCCTGCATTCACTTATCCTTGCTATTCAAAGCGATCCTTTTCAGGCTGTCTGCCGTGAATACCTCCATTCGGAATTAACAATAGGGTCGCAACAATACGAGAAACATGCGCGCCTATAAATAACGCTTTCAACAATAAAGGGCAACGAGAAAATGATATTTTTTTAATCGACTGCATTACAACAAATCAAAGGGTTTATGTTGTGAGTCGACGCACACCACTATCATTCTAATAGTATTTTTTTTACTCTTAAATTTAACCCTCAATAATTATAAACAGAACTTTGCCACAACCCACAGCATCAATCAAGCTGTAAGTATTTAGCGGATGTTACATTTAGTATTTTGCATATTGTGGCACAAAACAAGAACAAATTAAATAATTCAGGAAAGAGAACTAAATACAAAACTGCAAGCTTAGATACTTCACTCATGAGAAAGATATTACATAATTTTTGAGTACTTTGAAAAGGCTGTATTTCTCTGTGTCAGCGTACTATGAGTAGCTTAAATTTTATGTCATCAAGTTAATGAGGCATTTTTAAATTTTTTGACGAGCATTTATACTCTTATTTTAAACACGTTGAATTAGAGAACCAATCAACTCAACTCCGACTAATTGAGAAAAAAATACAAAAATGAATGACCTGCATTGTAAAGTTTTTATTCAAATTATGGGCTGTACCTGGCAAAAAAGAATGAATATAAACATGTATGGCTATTATTAGCAGATTTAATTTTTATCTTTTCATCTTCTCAGAAGATCGTATAATATTTATTTCGTTCAATGCAAACAAACCTCGGTGATTGAACGAATGATTAATGATTTATTATATGCTATTGAAAATGATTCTCTATCAAGCGCATCAATTTGAATGTAATATAGCTTTACTAATAACTAATAACCTTTCAGATAGAACTAATCAAATAAAGTGCCCCACGCTTTATTATAACTAAGACCGATCTCACGACCCCGACTTATAATAACTCCTAAATAACTATGATGAGAACGCTATACAAATTTCTATGTACGTTATCCAACAAATACTATCTATATATAATATATACGTATAACATATATATATCCATTTTCATCGATTCTTACCCAAGATGCATTGAACATATGGATATTTGCAATGTGAAGACTTAAATGTATGTTATTTTATTAAAATTTTTTGTCACTTTATACATTGTTAGTTAAGCTGATATTTGTTTATGTGTAAATATGTTTTTTCCGATAAAATTCATGTGTAGATTCAATAAATATTATAATAATTAATTTATTTAAAATAAATATTTTCCCAACAATGCTACCATTTGAAACTGACGATCCGTAAAAATGATGACATTTAAAGGGTTTATTTCTCACTTTGCCTTGAATGTAGATCATGATTATGGTTCCATGACAATTGCACACATGACAAGTGCTCACATGACATCTGCGCACACAT
>JAGVSQ010004250.1:0-19800 GCA_022683975.1 Rhyacophila evoluta
CACAATGTGTAGATCCATATGCTCCAAGTTGGGAGCGAACATGGTATAAAAAAAATAAAAATATATGTTACCACATACAAATAGTAATTTTAAATATTTCCATATTCATACATACGTTATATTTAACATGTATATAAATATTAACATACACAGGTAGTTAAAAACAGTTTTGTATAAATTGTTAGACAAATTTGAAATGTATTCATTACGGCTCATACAATGAGAATTTTCAAGCAACCATTACTGTTAATTGCCACTTTCCGGTAAAAATATATGTTTTGAATGCCTTGTTAAGCCTAATTTAAACTATTATGAAGTGTAACCAGTAACCACACACCTGCAAAATGAATTTTATAAATACTTATACATTTGAAAGACAAAATGTTAACAAAGGAAATTATTTTATCCTACTTTTTAATACAAACGTTTTCGAATCATCCCAGAAAAATACATACAGTTAAATGCGCATACATATTATACATTTTATATGTGTGCTGTGATTTAACGTTTTCAACTATTATTTTTGAATTGTATGTTGAATGTTTTGCGCAAGAACAAACGTTAGAACTATAAAAGAGAGTATACAAATATGTATATAAGTATGTGCAGAAATAATGCAAATAAGTATATATGAAATAAATAATATTTTTTCTTTATTAATGAGAAAATATTCAAAAATATTGCGACTTTATATTTTCTTTATCAATTAGGGGAAAAAAAGAAGTGTGAATTTTAAAGAAACTTAAATTATTATTCGAATATGTGGTTTTGCTTCTTACACTTAAGTATAAGTTATCGTACAGTCAAAGTGCATTATTTGTGAAGTGTCTTGTGCAGAAAAGCGAAGAGCGCAGTGGCAAATTGCTTAGGTCGGGCGCAGTGGCAGCGCCTAGCCGCGGGTGCGGGGAGCGAGTATTCACAATTAAAAGTTCGTGCAGCTTTTGCGGGCGGGCGGGCGGCGGGGTGCGATGGGGGGCGGCGGCGGCAGCGCGTGAGTGCCAGAGGGGAACACGCGGGGGCGTTGTGGTCACGCACACTCTCGAGTCGCAAACATTCTCTTCACAATCTCTGGAGCTGATGCGAGGAAGATGTTCTTTTTCTCGCGCACAAGTATGAAGACTATCATTTGCAATTTTGTTGCGATTGTTCAATTGGGAATTTTTAGATTTGAGTGTCATCGAAAACATATCTCTATGTAATTGTCAAGATACAGTCAGTCAATCCATTAACATACAAATTGTCAATCTAAAACCCATTCAAACTTAATTTCAAATTAGATTTCGATTAACAAAATACTTATAAAATTATTAAAAATGCATATTTATACACATATATTAATTTAATCAATTTTCTCTCCAATTACCGCAAACTAAAAATATGCAGACTAGAGATTTCCACATTTTAAAGACTACATGACAGATTTTTTTCCCCACTGGATAGTCCGACGTACGTTATTTAATAAAAACCTCGTATTTAGCAGTGGTATTTGATCCTGCAAAATTCTGAACCAAAACGCGCACACGCTTACAACATGGCTATCAAAATGACAAATAATATTATACTCTCAAATTACCAAACGTAAAATACAGTTAAATAATATTTTTTGTTATCATTCAATATTTAATTATACGGAATTCGTAGAATTATACTAGCTCAAATGGAATATAACAATAATCATCCATATGACATTACTAGTTTATGACAGTAACCAAAGCTTTTCCACAAAGAAACACAGAAACAAGAAATCATTAAACAAATTTATCGTCTTTATCTGTTCAATTCCTAAAATATCAGTTTGATTATTTATTTTGTAATGATTCTATGGAATAAAATCTATCATTGATATTATTACCTACTTTCATTATTTTATACACAAATACATTAAGTTTAATACCCACGGGACGAAATATTTTTTTATAACGCCTACAAATTTAAAGCAGTCCTGTATTTTGAACTAAGTATTCTTAGATGGTGCTAAAACTATCTAATATTTTATTGTATTATCGATCTCAAATAAGCAATAATTGATTTTTTTCTGTAGGTTTTAATACGTAAATAGCTTGAATTATAGCACTATTGTTAATAGATATGATCAGAGTTATTTTCAAATAATATCTGATATCAATTATGGTCAAAAAATAAAAATTAATATTATTTTATACGGTCGTTTCATGAATATAATAATTAAGTAATGTATGGCTTAAGTCATAGAAATCAAATACATATCTTAGAACTGCTGCTTGTTTCAAAGACTGCAAACAGATAGATTGATTAATAGCGACAACGACCTAGAACAAATCTTGAACATTTATGACTTAAAAATATTTGGACTAGTATGAAATCTATATTTTACATCTCGACAACGCTCATCGTTTTTGGAGTGATCATATCGGATTTTAGTATACTGCGCTGTCCGGGCACGTTGATGTGTGCGATAATTCACTATAAAAAAATTTTATTCCAAATATTTTAAGAGTTTATTCACTTTTCCTCTGAGTATTCGTTCGGTTATGCCCTAAGGCAAAACAACTATAACTCCAGCATGATCGGAAACTCAACTCGCTGCTCTTGTGAATACAAATTTCAGCTAATGCTATACTGGAACAGAACATAAATTTTATTAACTCTTATTACGAGTAATTTTCTTTTCTATATTATAGGAAATAATTAATGTTGTTAACTTTTATCGATAAAGACTAATATGATGCTTCTATAATATTTAACAAAACTGTACCACTACAAATGTATTTGTAATAATATAATAAGACACAACAACTTTTTTTTTGTAAATATGCCTTAGGTCAATTGTATAATGCGTTATATTTACCTCATATAAAATCATTTTTATTTTACAGGATAAGCAGTTTGTCTCTAGAGCAGACCCAATGTAAATTGTCAATCTATCTTGCGCAATATAAATAAAACACAACAATCGTTAGTCATACATAATAATGTATGCAATGTTACCATAGCACATGTTCTATAAAATCGTACACTATAGTTGTAATCAGTAAATGTAATATTTAAAATAAAAGAATAGTGTTTAATTTATCACGAACACAACCAATTTTTATATTTAACATGGCACAGATACTATCGGCCCATGTGAAATTATTCTCTGGATAAAAATCCTCGTCACTAATTCTTTGTGCAATGGATCCCAGCTTAAAAAAAATCATGTCCAACACAAATCTAACATTCGGATAGTTTTTAAACAGGAGTTTTTTGATTTTATAATGTGAATTAAAGATTTTTTCTCACGTCATAAACACAAAATTTTCTACGAGTGCTATAGTTTTTTTGCCATATTTTACTCCTGCAAAATAACAATACTGTATCAGTTAACCCAAGAAATAAAAAAAAATGGATCACATTTATTAATAAAAATGATATAGACAAACGACGAACTAGGCACATGAAAGTAATTTAACTGAATTATCACTGGCACATATTATATCAATGACATGAACTATCACTACAAAATAAACGTATTAAATACAAAGAAACAAGTGTTTGATAGCGATTTAAATATTCAGATTTATTACGTGTTTCACTATATTTCGCTAAACAAGTTTCAAATGAAAAAAACAAATTCTAACTAACAGAATAAGAAGTGCAGACAATATATCTATTTATTTATAAATGAATCATTTAAGGAGAATGACAAATATCAAAAATGTTTACGCTTATACTAATTTACAGCAATATTATCTACAATTTTTTTTTTTTAATTTAAGTTGTGTAGTAATATATAATTTAAGACCCTAGAATAAATTTTATATTACGTAGATAATAAATAATATACCGTGCCGATACTGACTATGAATTAAAATAAATGCCGTTGACAAGAGAATATATTTTAATAAATCAGGAATAAATATTATTATAAAGTGCAAACACCGAAACGATACTCCCGGTAGAGATATAAATATAAATTTAAAATAATGACAGTGGGACTTAATGAATATTTCGTTCAATTTCGTTTTACACAGCGCTAAGAATTTTTAACCAATAAAATCACAAAAACATCTAAATCATTTTGACAGCAGAGGCCAACAAGTCGGCGTCTAGTTAAGCCCGAATGATATGCATTTAATTTGTATAACTGGTAACCATTTCTAATGCAAATAGACATTGAACAACGTTTTACAAAACACATTTTTCTTTAATGTTGATTAATACTCTTCGACGATGAAAAATGTCTTAAATGACCGCATACTACTTCGCTGAACTCAAATTTGGTAATTAAATTTCTCATCTTACTGTTCTAGTCGGCTTCGTTTCTTATTTTCTGAACTTTTTCATATATTATATGTCATATTACTCCTAAAATCTACATTAAATATACCATACGTTATGGTAGATACATATAAAAAATATATCACAGACACTAACTACATTTTTCAAATAAAACAAAAAAAATTATACAAGGGAAAGCCTGGTTAAAGACCTAAGTATTTATGTAACCAGTTTCCTATCATGTTATTGTTGAATTTCTAAATGTAATGAATTTTTTGAAATTAAGACTTGTATTTAAAAAAAATATACTTATATAAACTACTTAGAAAAAGGCTGGGTAAAATGTAATTTAAAGTAGACCCGTTTTAATTAATTTAATAAATAAAATCATCAGTTATAATAGGAATATTTTATGATTTGTTTATATGAATACGATAAGAATTAATTTATAAAAACTCCATCGGTCCACAATTCGGACTTATTTATTGACCGTCTCTCTATTCTATCATATATACAGTACCAAGAATAAAACTGTGCTAGCACACAAAAATTTTTACTAGTAAAATTATATTCAATAAATATTAAGGTTCTGCACTAATATCACATTGATATTTATCTTGAGGATTATTTACCAATCGATGGAGTGTTTTGCTTTTGATCCAAAGAGTTCACATAAAATAGTTAACCCTTTACCCGGTGGTTGCAATCTTGACTAATTATCCGACTGAACGTGAGTCTTGATTTATATTGAAACCGGTCGACGGGGGGCCATCTTTTGTTTGTAAACCAAAGCCCTCTGCCCTTTGCGGGGACGATTACAGGAATAAAAGTAATTTCAGTACATTCTCAAATATTTGTGCACTATTATTTGAAAGCACGTTTGATGACAGTCTGAAAACGACAACGAAATAGTGAAGCTTAAAGCTAATTATTTTAAAGACGAAATTACAAAACCTTTTTAATCGATAATAACCTATGCTACATTGTCATCATTTTTTTTATTCATGTTGTAAAAAATGCCCATTTTTACTCAAAGATTACATAATAATATTATCACGTTATTTTTCATTAATTTTATATTTAAAACATCATTCTCATACTGCAGTGTGAACACAACTAAATAAAGATCAATACCAAATATCTTTTACAACAATCCTCTACGTAAAAAAGACGTCATTAATTAAACTAATATTTACTTGGCATAACTCTATCTTACAATCATATTATACTACAAGTTATATTCGAATCCATTTTACGGATATTTCAACGAAATGTAATTTTTATTAGATTACTAATAATGACTCGTTGGCCGAGGGTTAAGTGTGTGCGCTTGTGTTCCAGATATTACGCGTTTGACTTCTACAACTGCAAACGAAAATACAAGATTCGATGTCCAAAAGGTTAATCAACATACTGACAACTGATTCGAAAAACATAAGGCTAGTCTTCGCATTACTGAGATTTTTAAGCTCTATTTTGGGTGCGGATATTTAAAAAAATATATTTTTATTTATACAAAAGAGTTATTTTTTTATGAAACATATATGTGTGTGAATCCGTGTATGTATAAACACATACATATATATGTGTCTCTGCGAGCGTGTGTATGAATTGCTTAAGATCAATGATAAAAATGAGCGATCGCTATTTTATTCGAATTCAGAAGCGAATTCAAAAGAGCAACAGTAAACTGAAGACCTTCAAACAAATTAACCTGGCTGAATTCTGCATCTCTGATACACACACGTAGGCGATAAAATATGAGAGCATTAAGGGAAAACCTCAAGGGGGATCTTTACAAAGCGAACACTCAAGCCCCGGCACCACACCAGTGACGTATTTTATTCGAAATCATTCTTATTTTAGCTTGAGAAACGTTGTTTTTTACTAACTACTCTCAAATTTTTCTTGTTGTATTTATTTGTCCACTAAAAATTTCATGATTAATTAGTATCGTATTTAAGTGGATGCTTTTTTGTGTATGCGTTCGAATGCCATTACAATCAGGCAAATACGGTCAAAATAAAAAATGCCACTCCTCATAACAAAATAATTAAAAGGAGTCGCTGGTATTGTATTTATATTAAAAATACTCAAGTCCGCACCATTTAATATTACAATATTACGAACGGTTCATTTAAACTTGTATGTTCATAAAAACGTATTGGAATAAGTAATTAAAATGCCATTATAGAATTTATTTGATTTTTCGCGATATGACTGTAATGGAAAGTGGCCTTTTTTTCTTTTGATCTCCTAAAATTATATAAGAGAAAGTGAATGCAATATGAACATTATGTAGAGTAAATGCGATTTTTTCCGTATAGGACGTCACTGCATCGAGCGTCAGTACGACTTTCATTGTGATAGGATAGCTCTCAGGCAAAAACTCCGCGGGACGTATCCCGTATCAATATTCCTTTTGTGGATAGCAAAGGTATAAAGTTTTCTGATATCCGAAGGTAAAATCTTTTTTGTTGCGGACGTATGATGTATGAGGTAGCGCCAAAACGGTAATTGATCAAACCCGGAATCGGTGGAATTTTTTAATAGCCTGGGACGCGACGTGTGGTCGACAAGTACAAATTAAAAACCAAATACGGTGTATTTTTTCACGTATAAATCATTGGTCCGTTCGATAAAATGATGTCATTGGTTATCTCTTAGATAAATTAAAATTACATTACCATTTAAGTAATATGTTTTCTTAATGTCCAATCATTTAACATAATAAGGTACGTAAGAGCATCTAAATGTCTACTCATTGGACACAAGCATTTAATAACTGTTTCCTAATACGGCATCGTATGACGTATTACATGCTCTCATTGATTGTTTTGAAACTGAAACTAATCAATAGTAATGATAAATCTCAATGAAACCAGTTTTTTATAACCAAGAGAGGAATCCGTTTAAATCTATGATTCTTAAGTTTCTGATAAATAATCTGCTGTTTCCTACAAAACTTGTATTTTTCGGCTATTAAAACCGCATTCATATTATATTTTAAAAGTTCGCCATACATATATTATGCACTAACTGCTATCCTCAATATCTTTAAATAAATCAAAACATCAATCACCAGCATTTATATAATGTAATGTATGAAATCGTTTATTTATAAAAAAAATAAACATGAATAAATGATCAGAAATAATTAAACATAATTGTTTCCATCTTAAGATTATACTGACATAAATAATGCCTATTATCGATAATTGTTTAAGACTATTCTGTATCAATAAGCTCTTTTCATGCCATATACATTTTTTATCTTTTTGACGTTAGTTTAGGATTGTGATTAACAGAGTTTACAAAGCTTCTATCTTAATCTGTAATAGTAATGTTTAAAAAAATACTTTCTAATATGATACGCATATATTGGATGAAGTATCGATCTAACTTCTCTATCTAATAAATAACCTGAATACATAGCTAGTTTTTTTTATTTTACTGTTGAAGCATCCATAACTATTGCAATTCTGACTTATAAACCATCAAATTGGACTCCATAGCTAGTTCAAATGCATTCAAAGAGTATTTTACGACAAAGATTATCGCTATAAGAACAGACCTTTGACATTTTGTGTAAGAAATTATTGTACATATTTATCTGTTACGTGTAAAAGATATACTTTCTTATGAAATAGTTTTAATTTAGACTAAGTGAAGTGTCGGCGAAATGATATCAAAGCAAGTTTAGGTATGCCAGTCGTTTCCTAGTCGTGTATGATTTACCCGGACAGTGTTTAGACCGAGTGTCCTGCGACGAGCAGCATTCTTTGTACTGCGATGCATTCCTTCGCGAAGCACTGCATTTCGCATATAATTATTACAAACGCTCTGACTAGATGTTCGTGTTCCGTGAGATGCGACTCACATATGCAATGACTAAGTAAAATGTTGTAAAAACATGCCACAGAAAGAAAGCTTTTACACTTTTTTCTTTGAAAAGCTTTACGCTGAAAACATTTATTATTACACAAATTATATTGATACCTGTACTTTTTTACTAATAAATGTTTTCAACTTATAAAAAAGCTTACACAACGGTGATTGATACATAATATAAAATAATCGCTTAATCCATAGGAATCAAATTAAGCAAAAAATTTAAAGTCGATATATAAACAAAAAATAATACGCGTGATTTGTAGATATTTTTATATCAAATTTTGTTAAATATGAAGTGTGACAAATTAAAAATAATTTTTGTGCAAGTGTATGACGAAAATTGATGTATCTCAACTAATTCTATCTTTTGCAAGTTATTAATTGTATCGAAATGATATTATAGGGATTATTTTGAAGATATCAGTATCTAAAGAATTATATATTTATATTTGTTGATAAACTTAATTATGTAAGTAACCTTTACTATATAATATTTACCATCATATCAATGTTATCATGCACCCTATCTATTTTTACAAGATTATTTGTGTGCATTTTGTACACATAACATCCAATAAAAAATAAAATAACATTTCTTCGGGTAAACAAAAAAGACCAAAAAGGTTGACAGGTTATTTGATTTGTATCTTAGGTTGATACACTTGCAAGATCTGTCAAATAAGTCAAGCGAGAGATGTCTGAGGGGGATTTAAAATGACACTTTGTCATTTATTCAAGTTCTTATTTTTAATAATGACAGATGCGAAGTGCAATTAATTTATAACGACTTTGACATGCTTGTTAGGCAGTTTGTTTTACTCACATTTCCTACTTAATTATTAATGCATTACTACTGAATGTGTAGGCATTATTGGAACATAGTTTATCAATGAATAATTTAAAGCATAGAAAACACAGTGATTTTCTTACGAAATTATTTCAAATATAGGTGACATTTATCATTAAATTTTAAGTAGACGTTATAATATAACTATCTTATTACACGTTAATTACTAAGAAATTTCAAATATAAAAAAAACCCAACCAGTTAGGCGTAAGTATAACTTTACCCACTAAAATAACTTTATTTTACAATAACAGAGAATTATGGTAATTATCTAGTGAGCTTAAATTCAACTCTGAAACTGTCGTTATATAATTATTCTTGAATTATTAAAAGGCTCAGTACTTTCAGAATTCGACAAGCGAAACAAACGGTGGGCGAATTTCCAAATCATAATCCGTTTTGACATCGCTATGCCAATTTTGTAGCGTTATATGTTTTCTATTGTATAACTTTATTTTGAGATTAAGAACTTAAAAACAATAATATTGACCACGGAAAGTAAAAAGAACGTAACACTCAGTTTATACAAATTATTTTTTTGAATATAATTACTATTTATACAACTTACTACACGTTCTATCAAAATGGTGTAAGCTACAAATGCCGAATTACTATCAAAAGTAAGCTTTAAATTAAAAAAAAAAACATGGCCTGTCAAATTTACGACTAGGAAAAAGGTCTTAAAAAAAAAAGAAAATAACATATTCAAATCAGTTTAAGTAAATAAAACACCAATTTTATTCTTTGGACACTTCAAGGTTGTGTCTATTTAATATTTTTACTTTTGCCCAAAATTATCAACTCGACGTTTTTTGTGCGTTCTGTAAAGTTTGGAATGAATGCTTAATTTTCACGGTCGTTATGTATTCAATTTATTTATTTTATAATGATTAAATAAGCTTAGTATGTAAAAACGTATATATGTTCACCTTAATTTGATATAATATCATTAATTATGACAAGTTTTACAGTTTTTAAGGGTATAACCTTGCACCAGTACGTTAACATTGACATAATAATTTTCTTGAAGACGCGTTATATTGAAACACAGCAAATGCAACATGCAAGCAGCATGCAAAACATTCCGTACGCAACATTGTATCGCAACGTTGCGTACAAAAAATGATATGATGGCGTGAAATAACGCACTCATCTTTTTTTGGAACTTTCAAAGCACCCTTGAAGCTTTTGGAACAAACACGATACTAAATAATAATATATCATTTCGTATTTTTTTTATAATATCTATTAACAACGTTATACATCTTTATTTATTCAATAACATTAGTATTCACAATGTGACGCATTTTACACTCTTGGCAGAGAGACTCTTGAACGAGAACTACTTAACCCATTATACATACAGTTGTGCATTTTTTAGAATTCAAACTCACAATTTCGCGCACTGACCTCTAGGCCACTGAGAGAAGAGGTAAAATTTAATTAAAATTCTTCAAACTAAGAAATATTTCATATCGTGAAGATATAGAGTAAGTAACAAAGTAACATTATTTATTAAATTTGGGATAAAGTATTATTATGTTACACCTCCATAAATTTGTTTTAGAGCCTTCAATACGTACAGGGTTCAACGTATTATCGACTGACACACGAATCAAAACGATCGCAAATATTTGGCCGAACCACTGGCATGTGCAATTCCTGCATTATGATTTGCTAACTCGTCGATCGCAAGTTGCCGGATATAAACAAAAACACCGGAGGCATGCGCAGGACCAGAGTCTAAGCGAGATGGAAAAGAAACAGTCTGGCCATTTACAAATTCCATCGTAAACCTTTGCCAAAGGCTCAAACGAGTCGCTCGCTGGAAGAGCTTTAAGGCTTCTATCTAATGATCTATGTGAATTAATTATATAACGAATAATAAATTACTAGCCTATACCAAAAATAAAGGGGCCTGTTTACATTTATAAGCAGGCGATATTACTGGATATAATAAATTAGTAGTACCAATGAAAAAAAAGCTTCCATCACATACATCAATAATATTATTTAAATTTAATTTTAACAAAACAAATATTCGTTATATTTATAATGAAAAACTTCTTGAACCAACTTAATTACGATTAAAATAAACTCGTATATATGACAAATACAAAACATGAAATAAGATGTCATTTTTTTTTTTTATTGAAAGCTATAATCAATGATTTAAATATTACAGATAGGGTTCAATATTTGCTATACTGGCCCATCATTAATTAGGTTAGTATTTAGCATCCAAGATTTACCACCAACACTAACACTCAATCCATTGATTAACATGACGATTAGATAATTAACATTTTTGACTGTTGGTGCTTGATGGAAATTGATTTTAAATTCTAAATTGGTAAACTTCCATACGTGAGATCACTGTTAGCGACCCGGATTTCGCCTTTCGGCATCTTCAGGCCACATTATATGTAGGCAGTGAGCGAACATATAACATACTATGACGATTAGATGTAAAAGTAAATTCGCAACAGAAATAGCTATCAACAATGTTTTCAAACTTCCACTGCAACTATTAATCATATGGGTTGACTTATTAATCAATTGCAATTGCAATTCAAAGTGAATATTGAACGCCATAATATAATTTTTTTTTCTAAATATACATATTATATGCAACTATGCTATACAGTACACACAGTAGAGCATTAAAGCGATCATAATTTAAAATATTCTGACGTTGAAATAATATTTGATTTATGTAAATGTTAAATTTAAAATCAATAGTAAATTTCAATAAAATAGAGCATAACGGAAAGTAGAGTAAAATATAAAATAATTTATGATAATTATAATAGATTAAAATAATACTCTAGAAATATTCTAACAAAGATATTTGCGATATTGTATGTGTAAGATATTACAAGATATTTTTTATCAGAAATTAATGTTTACAAGACATTAACCACGAAATCTCGGTGTGATATCACTGTATGTGTGAAATTTCACACACATTTATGGCAGGCTCTTAATAACACAGAAAGATGCGAGTATTTATTTTTCTCTGCAGTAAACAAACAGAGGTACGACCATATTATGTTTTATGAAGGCAAAACTGGAAAGAAAATGGTGACGGGAACACATTGTCGTTTTACTCTGCCTTGCCAAGTTTTTAAGAATACGTATTTTTATCGCACATAAGAAACGGAAACGTTTTGATTTTTTTGTTTCATTTTTTTTAGTGCGAACTGTGTGTCTTTGGTTTATCGTTAGCATTATCGTGTTAGTGTGAAAAAATATTAAATAGACCACACAAGATGCTTTTAAAAAGTTTCAATAACTGCAATTTTCATATATTAATACACAGCAGACATCTATATTTTAACATAATGAAGTGTTTGAATTTCCATATGAAAACGTATTTTGACAGTTTTTTTCAGAATCAATATTTCCGCTAATTTAGTCTTACATTTTTGAATTTATAAAACTCTTAGCAGGCAATAGATTTGATTCAGCAACCTTCACGTGAACATTTACCTTTCGACCATTGAATGGATTTAATTTAAATCAAAACAATCAATCATATCTTTTTATTTGTAATCTAAATAAATTGCTCAGTGTATGGAAATTTTATTGACTCGACTGCTAATAAATAGACTTTTAAATTCAAAATATTAATGATATAATATATTTCAAATGATTATCTGACAACATCTTCGTAAAAATTAGTTATCAAGATATGAGACATTATGGATAGGCATATACTAAATTATCAGACTAAGTATTGTTAAATATAGATTGTTTTTAAGTATCGGTAAGTAAATAACTATTCTCAACGAGTAGTATCGAAAATGAATTTTAATATTCGTAATTTTGTGAATATGCATTTTAATATTATCAACTTATGTCTAATGGATACTAATTATTAGTTTATTTAGTTGGTTATTAATTTAAAAAAAACGACATATGAGACGATATTTAAAATAAAACAAAATTATATAGGAGTATTAAACTTTCATATGTTTGTGTTAATATTATTTTAAACAGCAGTACCACTGTGCATATTAAAGTTATTTTTGATTACCAACATCACAAATATTTTGTTTTATATGGTAATATCGATAAACCCAGCTATGTCTTTATGTTAATATCTACACTAATACTAAAACCTAGCTAAGAAAAAAATGTCACGTGAAATTGGAACTATAGGGTGCATAGAAATGTGAATTTTTCGTATCGTGAATTAATAGTCCCGTCGATATTAATGCGGCTTTGAATATCAGTCGTCCAACGTTACCAACGAGAATATACGAGGAACATTATCTCGGCAACACATCTAAAACGGCGTCGGTAATCAATACCGGCTGACAAACAACACTATTAAGGCCCGTTACCGAGGATAAATGCAGAGGAATTCGCACTTTTGTCCGCGATTGTTGGGACGGAGGTGGACAAATCACTGTGCCGCCCAATAAAAATCCCAGCATAATGGCAACAGTCGTGTGGATAAGAGAGGCAATTTCATATTTCATCCGGAAATAAAGATTGGGTAAAACGAATAACCGCATGAAGTATATCAAGTGAGTTTTATACTATTTTAGAATATTATAAATCAAATTTTGAGGAACTTTAAAATGGCCAAGAGCTTTTATGGTGCAACTGGTATGAACCTTTTTAACCATTTAACAGTGAAGACTGATGTCTTGAAATATCATTTTTCACGAGAATCGTCAAACAACGCAATTACAACAACGAATACCCCAATGCAATAAGCATCCATTCCTGAATTTTCATATTTTGTTTTAATCCGGCAGATATGGGAATCTAACCTTTTCTTTGGATGAAAAGTGCGCACGCTAACCTCTACGCTACCAGGCATTTTTTTTTTTAAATCGATACTCAATCCATATATTACCATAATTGTTAAAAATAATATTTTAAATTGACATTTTTAACATAAATAATAAATTTAATGTAAGTTGACATGACCTTAATATTAATAACTATCATTTATCGTGACATAATTATTTACGTGAAATCATTGTATTATGATAACCATAATAAAAAATGTATGCACATCTTTAATATTAGAAAGTATATAACATTTTAAGGTCATATTTTTTTACTAATTACTTGTACTTTATTCTTCATATTTGTAAATTGTATACACATACTTCAAAACCACCATACATCGAACCATAATAATAATAAAATTGTATGATTTATAAATGTATCGTCAAAATATTGATACAATTTTTTTCTAAACTTATAATATATTATACACAAGTTTTATTTATTTTTTTGGGATCGTCATTTTTGACAGCCTTTAATATTTCTTAATTAAATATACGCTTTGACTTATAAAATCAACAACAAATGAAAATGGCTTTTAATCATGAAAAAATATACAAAATCAATAATATAGTTATAAATCTCTGGTGCGGATAACGATCTTAAATGAATATTTGACAAATTTGAAAATACTTAAAGTTTCTCGCACACCGTGCATATGCACAGACATACAATATACACACAACGCGCCATACGTTTCCATCCACTCGCGAGTGTTGGATTTCACATTAAAATTAGTGTCCGCTATAGGGCGGTTTTAAATTGTGCACAGTGTATGAAGAATGCATCTTCTGCAATTGAAATCTGACTACAAATCATACAGATAACAAGATAAGCTCGCAGCATCCGTATCTTTTGCATTCTGGTGCTTATGGAATGACGTAAGGAGACAATCTGATATCAGTAAAGATATATTAACGTATTTTAATATTTATTACGCAGTTTTTTTGGCAAAGCGAAATAATATACGATTTACAAAATCCGATTTACGACAGCTAACTAATAAATTACCACAAAACTACTTCCGTATATGACAGCATACACACAGAGGTCATTGGAGGAGGTCCTAATAATAACATTAAGGGGGGTATTTTCAAGGTGAACTTACTCCACTATGCCTAAACGTAGGGAAGAAGATTTTGAACAACCATTCAGCATACAATCGGCAGCAAAAATGAACACCGAAAAACATATAATATATTTTATGCAAAAAAAGACTGTTCAAAATTTTCTTACCTAAATTTTGATATAGTGGAATAAGTTCACTTTAGAAATACCTCCCTAATATTATAGAGTTAATTATTAGAAGCACTCATTATTTTATTTTTTATTTTGGATTAATTGTCTTCATCTTTATTTACTATACACATACACATTAAACATAATTGAAATTGAATTTCTGTTGAAATTTTTCGAGTTTGTACTAAAATTAGAGTGACCCATTCATTAACTTGATAGTTAGTAGTCATATATTAAGAGAGCCTATAAAAAAATCTATCATATCAATGGGATTTCAAAAAACCATTTTTACATGATATTGAATATGTTAACAAAGATTATTCATTTCCATATTATTTTGCATGTACTCATTTTTTGTAAAGGTTAACTGGTTACATTCAAATTTATAAAATCAATATTTTTCACCATTTTAAAATTTAACTTCATGTTTTTTTTAGCATAATTTAATATAAGTAATCTCTCGGTCATTTTATACGTTAAATTCTTTACAAAAATATCTTTATTCACGCCATATTAAAAACTGAATATAGCATTCCGATTGTAACATACAGAGTTTATCAGCACAAACTGTACGAACAAAACAGGAAGCACCAAACATTATTATTTAATATACAGTGCTAAAGACCGAATGTCTCATTGCGATTGACCGTACATATTTTACGATATAAATCAAAAACAGCCGGAAATGAAATATTAAAGAATGTTTCATAAGATGGATGATTCGTCAAATTAATTTCCTCTATGAAGTATGCAAATAATTTATAAGCCCGAACTATAAAAAGCATCAACTACCGCTTTGAAAAATATAATATATTACAAATAAATTATACGGTATTGTTTGAAATTGTTTTGCTACTCAATATTGTTTTAATTCAATTTTAGTACATGCAGATTTAAGAAACTATAATAATGAACGCTTAAAAGGTTAAATATTATATCCAATACGTTTATTAACAATCATGATTATAATATATACAATAACTTGCCAATCAGAATACTTGAATTATTAGAAAGGCGAGATTTCGTTCGTTAATATATTAGATCCACGTGGAAAATCACTCATGTTGATTAATTTCTTTTAATTCGATATATTTTTTTTATATTTCCGTCACTCGATAGTATTTATTACATTACTTGGTTAATGTCAGATAATATAATACATGAATCAAAACTATTAAAATACATTAAAAAACTACAAATTTGGGTTTATAATGAATTAAAAATAATTATCACTCAAGCAAGAACGGATTACTCTTCCGGTAACCAAGAGGTTACCATGCGCGCTTCGTAACCCAGGAATGCTGGTTCGATTCCTAAATCCGCTGGTTTTTTAAATATTCAAAAATACAAAACTGGATGACTATTAGGATACCACCAATTCTCGTAGAAAATAATATGCCATGATATGTATTCACACTGTGGAGATCCAAATACTCTTCTTTCGCAGAGGATATATTAACACTAAATTCGTATGCTCCACTTTCAGAGCAGACACGGTGAAAAAAAACCAAGAAAATTAATTCCGTAGTATTAATTCTCTAAAAGACTTCATTTTATACAGTCGTTCGGGTAATTTCGAAATGCGGTTTTTAAGCATCATCTTTTATATCGTATTAAAGAAAATAACATGCCTTAATGTGGGCGAAAAAATCTTAATGGAGAGTCGTTTTCGTGTTTTGTTTTGGCCGGTACATACCATTAGCCCGAAAGGTATAGTAGTACTCTAGTGTCGTTCAACTTTTTGGTCAGTTATTCGGAACGAAGTACGACGATTGTGACATTCGGGTGTGACAAATGGTTCATTGATAACGTTTCAACTCGTTCCATTAATAACACTCTTCTAGTGCCAATGTAACGCAACATGTCCAACGAACAAGCAGAGACTAGATTTCAAATAGAATTTATTATGGGTGAGTATCTAATTTACTAGGCATTTCGGTTGTGCTATTTTTCAATCAATAATATATTAATGAATCGTTCAAATGAGAACCGATATTAAAATTCAAAGCATATATTGAAAAATCGACCAATATTGATTTATTACAAAGGTCATTTGTGTACCGATTTTAAAATATTCAAAACAATTTTTCTAAGTATTAACATCACCGTCAATAGAATTAGTCGTTAAATGGTATCCATTTAGCAAACAGTTAAAAAAAAACAGCAATCTACTATTTAATATTTTTTAAAAAACATCATAAGATCAACTAAACAAAATTTCCATTAATTTTAATTTGAAGAATTGTAATACAAATTATATTAAACAGTAATTTTCATAGTGAAGAAATACCAGCCACTCATGACCAGTAGCGTAATAATTCTAATTAGTTAGATTTGGTTCTACCCTGTACTTCAGATGTTTCAAGAAAATTACAGTCCAGTCTGTCTCAGGTCAACCAAATTTTGGCGTCACTAAATATTAGTAAATATCCATAGTGCTATCAGTAGAGCTGCCGGGTGTTAAATGACGTGCAGATGAATGCAGAATTGGCTAGCAACAGTGATGCTTGTAAGTACCGTGTAATGTATAACATAGAATTGTGCAATAAATATAATAAACTTCTATATTACTAAAAATGTGATCTAATATTCTTTACAGAGCGGATATTCTTACACACGATACATATTTTGCAAGATTTTCAAACATTCAAATATCTATTATATTAAAAATAAAATTCTTAAAAATATTTCAAAAAGAATAAAGAACGCAGCAAATATATATTTTTTGTATTAAAGTTTAAGCTTTTTTTACTATGGTGATAATTATTGACTGAGTAGAATTTTAATTATTACATCGTTTCAAAATTCAATTATTTAAGTGTATAAGCAATCTTTTATTTGAAAATAAAGGATGTAGCATGAAAACAATTTATTTTTTAAAATGCAGGACACGCCTTACTGGCTAAACCAAATCATTTACAAGCAAGAATAAAAACCTGTAAAGACAGCGTGTAGGTACTGATTTATATGAAGCAATTCATCTTAAAGTTGAGCCATTACCGTTACAAAAGTAATACATATTCATATACACTCTTCGGCACTGAAACGCGTGATCATTGAAAACAGGTGGAAATATTTTTGAGTATAGTATTCATAATTTACCAACTGAAAACGTTTTGCTAATTTATCAAGACGTTTGTAAGTTTACAAAGCTTAAAAAAGCATGGTAGTTCTATAGGAATGTGCATAAAAGATGCCGTAGCCATTAAAAGCTCTTGTTTCTTGGGAGGCTTTTACATTTAAGTACGATTACAAACCACAATGACTACTCTTCTAATCTATTGATTGGTTTGCACATTATCAAGTCATTGAACTAACCTGAAAGACATTTAACCCCCTAGATTTTATTCATCAACAACAATGTGTAAGTACAAGTCAAACATATTATATCTATCATTATATTTGTATTTAAAACTTATTCTAGAATTAGCGATCATGTACAAAACTAATTTTTCGATATGCATTAATTTAACTATTTTAAAAGCTTTTATTTACTGAAATGTGCATTATTTTAATATAATTGGACAGGAGGCAAATCGACTGCTGTATATAAAGAATGAAGTCGTTTGTGCAAAATAAATAATTCTATCTACAGTAGGTGAGACATTCCAATAAAATTTTACATCCTATAAAATTATATCGTTTGGACCAACGTTATGTAAATATTTATATAATAGATATAAACATATATGGTAATATTTACAGGCTCTAAGTACGATATGTATATATCGGATATAATACCATAGGCGTATAAATTTATTTTATATCATTATAAACTTTTGAATCTTCATAAGAAATTATTTTTTCTGAAAGCTTTATCACGCAATTTTTTTAAAAAGTTTTACTGTGTTAATTCAATCAAATCAAAAGTATTGTATTAGTTTCTATTAAACGTTATAATAGAAGCTTTCAATTTTAAGTAAAACCATTCGGTTTTTTAATAATATTTGATAGCCACATTAATTTTTATTTGTATCTGTTTATAAGAAAATCAAGTTAATTATTGATTATTTCCACTATATAATCAATCATACAAAAATGTTTGCGACGGTAAACGTTGAATTATTCATCTTACTCCTTACTCTTTCATTTAATTTATATTGTTGATAAAAATAAAGACACACATCAATTTGAATGCTGCTAATTTTGAACCCATGACCACTCGATATGAAGTGCAGAGGTGAATTATAGAGCCAACTAAGTAATGGAGTACATATATTAAACAAACGAGCGTGATCTAGAACAGGACAGGTCAAACTCTGATTCGCAAGCGGCAATTTATTATGTTTAATGAGCGGACTATATATCATACCAGGCCCATTAGAGAAATTCATTAACTGCCATTTATTTATAATTAATATTGCTTGATTGCTAGGCTAGTTTATTTATTGCCAGCTACGATACTTTCACCTTTTTAAGCTTTTTAAGTAACAAGGCTACTACGTTCGATTTATGAATATATTTGAATACTTAAATAATAGCTACGACAAATGACAAAGGACTGTTTTTTATCTATTAACTTATATTTTTTATAATATTCTAATATGCAAGATACGACCAGCCTACAATTATAACGTATTAGTGTGATTTCTAAGTCAAAAAACGTTACTTCTAATAGATAAAAATATAGACATCTCGATGCATGAAGAATTTTGTTGTATTCCTGTATAATGATATTATAAGGTTCCATGACAACTGCCCACGTGACAAGTGCTCACATGACATTTGCGCACACATTGAAGTGCTCACACTAGCACAGAAATTAATATTAAGAC
>JAGVSQ010004251.1:0-19799 GCA_022683975.1 Rhyacophila evoluta
AAACTGAGAAGGAATATGTATTTGGCGACGCTTTTTTTTCGACTTATGCGTGGTCGATATTGATATATTCCATCTAGGTGAGAGTGAGCTTAGATGGATGGTATTATATACATTATCAGAATAGGATCTGTCTACTTTACTTGGTACAGACCCTTTTTCCTTATTTATATATATTGTAATTTTTTCTTTATTATTTATTATATTTTAATATGTTTTTGATATTTTCATGATAACCATACGTATATCGTGTTTTTAACGTACTAAACTTGCAATTTGTAATGTTACAACATGTAATAAATAAATAAATTACAATGAATTATTCTGTAATTCACCCATATAACTTCAACCCGACATTTAAAATTATTATTTTCTCTTCCATAACTGACCTGATAATGGAGCATATGCGGTATGAAGATATTCATTCCGGAAATGGATTATTATTAAAAAATATACCATGATGCAATCAATAATTAAAATCTTCTTTTGAACATAGCCGTGGAACATGCCCACAAAATAACAAAAGAATATTGTCATTATAGAGTAAGATTGTACGCCCACAGTATCCTGCTCTTATTGTATTAAGAAACAACTGCATATGACCTTAAGAATAAGAAATCCTCAGAAAAGGCGTCATCATCAACGAGTACGCATTCAATAATCACAAACAACAATAGCATCGCCATCTGATATTAAATAAAGATGTATTAAATCTACGCGAACCATCGCTTTCGCAGCATTCTTTACGTAACTGATAATATTTTGAAGATTGCATAAATTTTTTGATACATTATTATATAACATAACATGTTTTGGTGTTACACGAAATAACGTTTACAATTTCTTCCATCAATTGCTATATTTTTTATTACCAATAACTGAAGTGATTTCCACATTTAAAACGATCAATCCACAATATAAAGTTGCATTGTTTCCTAACTATTTATGCCATGACACAATATATCTTCATATTTACTACGAGCTTAATAATGATTTATTGTATATATAAATAAAAAAGGAATCATATTTTGTACTATAGATCAAGCCACATCTCATTGAATTTATATAATGTCTTATGAATAAGCGTTTATAAAAATAACATTAAAAATATATACTCATATCGTATTTATGATAATATCTTTTGACATTGTTCTCGAAACGAATTTTAAACTAGCTCAAGTATTTTATTATAGTTTCGGTTTGAATAATAAAAATCACAGTAATATCAAATGAGCTTAATACTGAACAACAATGTAAATATTAAAAACGAAAAACTGACATTTAAAAATACGCTATTTATTTTCACAAAGATCTGATTGTCCCCAGTGTTCAGAGAGGACGTTTTGCACTAGGTGTTATGTTTTTAAGCAACTTAAGGAGGTAAAATCTATAAATGAGCCATTTGACAGCAGTTTTACTAAAATCTTATTATCTTTCGGTTTAAGATTAACGTGTATAGGGCATGGTTAAGCACAAAATGGGAGTGTTCCTAATTCAAATATCTTAACAAAACAACAAAGCTGTCGGAAACGTCACCAGAGACAAACGCCAGCGCGGTCAAAGCGACGTTCGCAAAGAGACGTGATTCAGATTCCATGCACAACATGCAGTGTCTGATGCAGAAAGGAACATACATCTGTCATACAATATGCGTTTAAGCCGGTATTAATCAAACACAAATGTTAGCGTTGTATGTGTTTCGCAACATACCCAACTCCAACTCGAACTTGGGTTAGGGTTTCCGAAAAGCATGTACGCTACGTAGTCAAAGTAAATCGTTTTAATGAAAAAAACTTTCGCCTTTGACATGACTTTGGTTTAATAAACAAGCATCATTTGTGTTTGACAAAATTCGGCTGTTGCATGAAACAGCTTAATATTAGAAGCTTGCAAGGTATACAAAGACAGGTGTAGTGACGTTTCTATTAATGACAGTCATGGTAAACATTACCAAAAGGATGTCAGAGTAAATATGCATTTTTCGATTAGGAAAAAAGTACACCAGGGGATACTTTACACCCTATAAATACTGTTTATGGCATATTAACATGTGTAACTCCAGATAAGTGATAGTAGAAGTTCGAATTTAATGAAACCAACACTTGTAAAAACATCGATAAACATGCTTTCATACAACACAAGTTGATATGATTCGAGGTGGAGCATTTTTTTTGTGAAATCGTGATTTTTAAGAAAGTAGATGTCAACGCGTTACACTTTTAATAAATACATCTCGATTTCAATGTTGTTGATGGAAAAAACCTATGTATTAATATATGTTTAATTGAATGTATTTTTGATGCACAGGCTAATAAAAAAATCGTATTGTTTGTAAAATTAGCTAAATTATCAATCTCGAACTCGAGTGCGCTGCGTATATTTAAACACATATTTTTCGGATTGAATGTATACGTCATTAATGAAAACAGAAAAGAAATACATGCCGGGAGTTAGCTGTGAAATTTCAGTTGACAAATTGTGCTCAACGAAATTGCCTCAGTTATTGATATCTTACAATATAGTAAGATTGAGTTTAGGTAGATATATGTTGTTTTATAAATTTCTGCAGCAGAATCTACTTAACGCTATATATGTATTTTATACTTGTCTTTCATTTTTGTTGCAAATTCAATATATACTGCTTTGCTATTTTTTTGTATGTGATGTTGCGAATACATGAATGTTAACATGGTTAAATTATTTGTAGCAATTGTAGCAGTACACGCCAGTCAAGATTTTAGATTGCTGCTCGTTTGACACTTCTGGCACTTTATAGGGCGAGTCACGTTTGCTACACCACGGTACACTACCATAGCATAATTCTGTGTGTGCGTGAGGAGACATGGTGGATAATGGAAGGAAAATCGAAGGTATATAGCCTCATATTAGAAGAGGTAGAAGTTAACGATAAGATGCAATTACAAGTAATGCCTGATGAGTGATAGATATTATATTATAAATCTTAGTCAGTCAGTCAGTCTTAATGCGTGATTAATATTAGTGACACACATAGGCACAAAGTAAAAGCCGTCGACACGTTCTTTCGGATGTTAGCAAAGGAAACCTTAAAACGTACACACGGTCGACGCAAGTGCCGACGCCAGGTTATACTTAGTGTAAACTAACCGGGGCTAATCGTTTCTATTCCACTCAATCGAGCCGAAGTCCCTTCACACCGCTTCCTGTTTACGTACGTCTCATTACTTGTGCGATTACATTTAGCTTCAAAGGTATCCATTCACTACGCTACCAACTCTTTATATACTACTACCATGCGGTGCGCGATTAACTAATACAAAGATCTCACATGCATTCGATAAAGTCTTAGCATAAAAAGGGGTAATAATCGACCATTACAAGAGACTAAAATTACCATTTCCGTACCGTCGTACCACGTATAATTTCATGAGGACATGGAAGTACAGTTTTCTTTGCCGGCGACTAGTTATTAGTCATTCATCCAACCCCTTAATCTAAGATACGTAAAAAGTTAAATTACTGCTTTCGCTTCATGGTGAGTATAAGAATCTACAAAACGTGAAGAAATTTCAACAAATTTTATGCAATATATACTGAAATACAACTATTTTATATACTGTTTTCAGACCAATAATTATATTACAACATACAACTACAAATTGATTTGTTTTAGCAATAGCCTTTTCATCAATTCTAATCTAACCTAACATAACGTAACACGATTTAACCTAACCTAACCCAGCATTTCTCAAACGTGTTGCATTTGCGGAAATATTTAAATGTTTTAATATTGATACCCGAAGGAACTTTAACACAGTTTTATTATTTTTAAATATATAATTCTCCACTTTTACAAACCGAATGAAATTAAGACTCCGACATACACTACATTATTCAATCAACCATATTGTGCTCTCCTGATGGCACGGATTATTTTATTTATTTACCTTAGTTGACTATTACATCGACTTTTTATCTGAAGCATATGGCTACCGCGTGATTTCTCCGGTATTCTTGAAATATATTGATTTTTTTGCGGCTAGGAGACTGGAATTTGGTGGTAAGCGTTTCATAAGTAGGCTCTTATCTATTCGACTACGAAAGCGATTGAATGCCTTTCGAGGAACGGTTAATTACAATATAGTAAATTCCGATATTAATATGCATGTTTTAATAGCCCCTGACTACTGCAATCTATATATATAGATAATCTCTATCAATCAACCCGGAGATAGATGCATTTCAACGTGAAGAGCTGTAATCCTAAGTGTTTGGAACTATGTGCTAATTGCTAGTGATGAGGACGGTCCTTAACAACCCGCGATCTAAATTAGTGGCAGTGTGAATATTCACTGCATTAGAGGTATTGAACTGTAGGTAATAGAATTAAACATATGACTATTTCACATTGAAAATAACAATTTGAAAGATCCAACTACACTTATCAAAATAATAAATGTAACAATATTTACGCAAAAATCAATAATATTGAAAGATTAGTAACGTATCACTACTGAATTTAAACTATAATAAATTCATAAGTATCTGACTTCTTCTCTTTATCATTATAATATATATAGTTACACACTTTGCATTCTAATTTTAAAAAGAGACTCTTGAAAAGTTTAGTTTTTCGCAAACAATAAAAAGATCGAGAGTTGCATTTTATTGCGGATTTGAAACGCAGTGAGGTATTTAAAAACAATGCATTACTGGATACTCAATATGTGGATAAATTAGCCAAAATTTGTCACTGCAGATCTTCATATTACAAATAACTATATAATATATCTTCCAAAATGAATATCTTAACACTGTAGAGATTTGTATGCTCAACTTTCTTATGAGACACAGTCAAAAATATAATGAAATCAGTCGTGTAATGATTTAAAATAACTAACACAATTTGAGGCTCAACAAGCTATATTTATTGTGTTTTTATAGGAAAACAAATAATTGATTTCAACAAGCAGGAATTTCCACAAAATCCTGTATCACACGTGGCTAATTTAATCATGATTGAAAGCAGGCTTCACTTTTACTACTTACATAAAATCTGTTGCAAAAAAGTAATATGTAAATCTATGACGTTAAATTATGATTTTCACGGAGGTTTAATGTCTTGTAGTTTCATTAATACGCATTCGTATGCGGTTATACCTTAAGTATTGATGAGCGAGCATCCCGTATTTATGCATACATGATGAGATTATGGAATTATCACACACTAAAAGCGTAACCATTTGAAACATTTCGGCTCATTCAGTCACCCCTCAAACGACCTAAATATGATTCATTTCACTCTGAACATCCTACATATATAAGTGATTGTATATATACCTCAATGATATAATTATATATGTTTATTGTGTTTTGTGATGCGGTTTAAATGCGGATTAGTTAACCCTTTCCATACTGCGACGTTTGTGTGTATTATAAAGTATTATTTATAATTTTAAGACAAAAGTAAAAAAATATCTTAAATGAGGCACCAGAGCTTCGAAAAAATCACGTGAAAATATATTTGTTTTTTTAAACCTTGCCCGCTCCGTAAGTAGGGAATATGGCTATGTATGTGTATTCTCCATTCCAAAAGTATATAGATCTTCAAAAAATGAAAAATAATGATGACTATGTCATAAAAAATGATTGTCAGCTAATTGTTTAACTTCTTAATTTCTCGCATCTTCAACATTTTCTAAGATCTTTAACAATCGTGGAATTCGAACTCACAACTTCTGACACCTAATAGTGTTCTTTAAACTCTCGGCAACCAAATATCTTGACGATTTTTATGCATGCATTTTTTTATACCATGTTCGCTCTCAAATTGAAGCATATGAATCTACATAGTGTGAAGATATCCTTTCCGAAAGTGAAGTATATGAATCTCCGCAATGTGAAGACGTCTTGACAGATTATTTTTCACGAGAATTGTTTGTCCAAAAATTGCTCAACCCAATGGGCATCTAGTCCTGCATTTTTTTAATTTTTTTAAATCTGACAGATGGGGAATCGAACGCGCATTCCCCGGATTGCTAGGCGCGCACGCTACCAACTACGCTAACCGGGTACCGCTATACACACATAGTATCTATAGTTGCTTGACAGTATGACACATTTTTATAGATTGATGCATATTGTATCATGAGTGAGGAGTCTGATTTAATAATATTGACATGGTGCAGGATAAGTTTATATTTGAAAAAAAATTAACTATATGTATAAAAATCTATGTATAAAAATTCGCCTTATATTATCACATAATATATACGTAAAGCTGACAGACAAAGGGTTGAGAGGGACCAATTAAAACGTTATTTCGGATAGGTGGGGCAAAATAAACAATAATTACATACGAGTACATTATAATTTACCTCATGTGATTATGTTTGTTAAGTAAATCTACTAAAACATATTATTATATGTGTGGCACAGAATTATTGTATTTATATTATTATGTCAAGCATATATTATAATTAATTTAATCGCTCTATTCAATCGGTTTACATTATGTAAAAAATAAAGATAATTATAGAAATTAATATTTTAAAAAATAAACTTAACCTGCAAACAATAAATACTACCGATTGGTATCTCGAAGAACTTTGTCAACATCCCCGTTCAAAAAATCTAATCTATGTAAAATAAATTTATATATGGGGAAATAGCATTGATGTACGTATGCGTTCGGACAACTCAGGTATACTTTCAATGTATGTTGACTGTACATGATAAATTGTATGCTGCTTTTTCACACCACCTATTATATTTAAGTATACCGTGGCTTTACGATTTGAAGAGCACTAAACTTTTAGCTTTTCCGTTTATATAGAGTGTGACCCGACATCAACTGTAGTCAACAGTGCAAGATAAAAAATATTACAAATCTCGAAAAATAAAAACCAATACGTCTCTCGATAAAAATATTCTTGTTTTCTATTAAATTTATGTATTAAATTCATTAAAAATATATTTGTAATTTCGAAATACTTACATTAAATGCTGGGTAATAAAGATTTTGGTACAAAAAAATGGTCAATAATATTAAAATACAAGGAATATTCTGAGAACAGTTCGTGAACGGCATTTCTAAATTATCTAAAACTGACTTTTTGTGAAAATGTTTCATTATTATACAGTAGTATTTAAATAAAGTTATTCGCGGTCGAATATTTGTCGATATTTTAATGGACTTGATATATCATAAAAATCGCAGAAATATGCCCGCATGGACGAACGAATGTGCTGCATAACTTTTAAATTAATATTGTATAATAGTAGAGTGATCTAACGTAATGGAGGTGTTCCATACAAACATGTTTCTGGGGTCAACGCACCAATCAATCTGATCAAATCACACACTTAATGGTTCATGCGATTGTTAACTATACACGCGCGAGCATTTTAGGAGATCTCAGGGACGCATTTTAGTGTTGACTTTTAGCAATAACGGTATGCTAAGAAATTTACATAAAAAATCCAGATTCCTTTAAAAAACTTACTTCTAATAAAGCACTGTATTTGATTATTAACTTGATATGTATTACAGATACGAAAGCTGACTAGTAAAAATGAAAACACTTTTTAAAAAGTATGTTTGAGTGTAGCACAGATAATTCAATTCGATTTAAAATAACCATCGGAAATTATAAGTTTAAATCGTTTACCACGCAAGAAAATGTAGTATAGTAACAGTAAAAATCTATTTATAACAAATAAATAAACATTTTTTTCTTGTAAACGTATAGAGTGAATTAAATCGTTCATAACATCGAATTTTTTGTTTTTAATTTTTTTACATGTTCGCTCCGAAAGTGGAGCGTATGCTTTTTTGCAATGTGAAGAAATGTCTTGACAGATTACTTTTTCGCGAGAATTGGCTGTAAGACAATTTCTCAGCCTTAAATTAAAAAAAAAAAGATTTTAAAAACTCGGTAAATGTGGTAATCAAACTCGCATTCCCTAGATGCGAGTTGTGCGCGCTAACCTCTACGCTACCGGGAAAGCAAGGTTTTTAATACACATATAAATAACCAGGTGGCTTCATCAGCTTCTTGCTATTCTCGCGTACCCCGGCTAAAAAGAAAGACTAATTTGTAAAATGTACAATAAACTAATTATATTTATAATATAAGCAATTTTCTTTAACTAGATTAACTGTAAAGCATCAAGCAAAATCCTTATCACCCACCATAAAAGCTTGAATTGCCCACTAGTAAGGATTAGGTTAACTACCACTGCATTACACAAACCGCAATTAAACAACGAACAACAATATAAGTAATCGAACGCGTGTAATTAGATTGATTTATCGTCCATCTTCGTGACTATTCGTTACTTCGGGTATCATTATAACATAATGCATAAAAAAAGAAGATTGTTACGTAGGGGGAGACAAATAATTGAAATCGTTTATCCAGTTTTATATTGAAAGATATAATATTTTATTTGCGTTGTTTATGTACAATAAAAACAGAATGCAGTAAAACTCGTTGGAAAATATGACTAAATATATAAATAAAGCCGTTTAGTTCACGCATTAAGGAATGAAGCCAGCGATGCGGTGGATTATGGAAAATACGCACATTATACGCGTTTTTGATAATCTTAACATCGTTTTCATATCAAATTAGCAACGCGTGGTCATTGTACGCGATAGATCTTTCACTTATGCTGTCTGACAATGAATTTAATTCAAATATTATTATACAACATGAAACAATTAATCCAACACGATAGATTCGATTAAAATGCCAGATAAATTGTTAAACATATGAATTATTGATTAAAGGCATACGTTATAAATTTGACTCAATCTTAAATAACCATACTTAAAAGATGTGCAAAATACCACTATATAACAAGGCCATAATTGAAAAATGGTAAATTTCGTAAAACGAATGTTTCCTTCTAAGTCCAGCGCTATGATAGTAGAGCGATAGCAGCAAAGCGTCGGCAACAGAGATGGAAAATAGCTATAAATAGGTAAGTGAGCAAGTGAGAAAGATGTTGTGACGACAACGTGTTATCCCGCTGCCGAACTTGCTCACTCACCTCAGTATAGCTATTTTACATTTTCGTTGCCGACTCTTTGCTGCTACCGCGGCATCTATCGTAGTCTCGGCCTAAGACGAGTATGTGGTGTCCATACGCTCTATTTAGGAGGCGAGAATGAAAGAAGAAGAGATTTAGTCCCTCCATGTTTACAGATTGGAATAGTATACATTTCTACACTGTGTTTTTTTTATTTCATTTAAAAACACATTTTCACCGATGAACAGATCAAAACGACATTTTTATAAAAAATAGCATTTTAAAAACTTTCTACCAAATATTGACAATATTTTTTAATAGTTCGATACAACAATATATGTATAAGTGACCAATAGATAAGCGGGCGAGTTTTGCAGTTGTTAATCGCAGATTAAGAGCCCGTAGCTATTTAAGGGTTATTAAAACAATCAATGCTGCAGTGATGGATGCCGAATGGGTGGAACCATTGGATGGCAACTATTTGTTATTAAAAACTATATATGTAGAAATCCTTATGATCCAAATTTAGACATGAAAAAGAATGTTTCGCAAAGTATTAACTGGATAGATATACAGTACTATTATAACACAGATTAAAGATAACGAGATGTACAGTAACTACATACTAAGCAATGCGAAAATAATTTGTCTTCAATGAGTGTTCTTTTCATATATATTGCATCTACATATTAATATAAAAGGCGGAATTTTGGAACACGTCATTAACAATGTAATCTTCAAAAACAAGTTTATTAACATAAATTAAAATAATTTTATTCATCTGCAAGAATTTTCAAATTGCAAGCCAACACACGAAATAAAATGTGATTTGTATGAGTAGAATTTGTAGAAACTACGGTAGATAAGATGAAAAATTATGCTATGCTTTATTTCTATGTAAAACGAAAAAAATATCACCATATTGCCACTGTGATAAGGAATCTGGCACGTTGATCGCCATAAATTTGCCGGAAACACTCTTGATAGCTTTTATAATAGAATTCTTATTAGTTTTTTATTTTTATAGTTTATATCAAAATATTTAGCTTTACACTTCACATTTTTGGAAATTTCTTAGTAGTACATAGTATTAGAGTACATTTTTTTTCGATCTACATAGCTATCTATTTAGTTGGTTGCTTGTATGAAGAGATACAGAGCGTTTATAATTACTTTCGTAGTATTGGCGGGAAATACCTATCGACAAATATAATTATTGGATAAGATTTTAAGCCAACATAATTAATTATTCAGCTGTTATAAAAAAAATCACATATTTACTACATCCACTTGATATGTCCGCGTGTATGGTTCTCCACATTGTGACGATTTATCATGACAAATTATTTGCTTTCCAGCCATTTGCTCAACCCATTCACATCTTCCGACATCCAGTTCTGCATCTTTGATTTTTTTTAAATATTATGCATCTATACGGTTAGTATTCGCAATCTCTGGTACCAAAACGTGCTCGCTTACTACTCAGTCAATAGTTAATACATATATGCCACGTTACTTAGATATTTTTTTTTTTAATTTTTTGAAATACCCATAGCATATTGTGAACAGTAATTTTTAATCAATGCAATCACTGAAGTAAGAGGCTCAAAGATTATAACGGTGAATGAATAAACAATATGGATGGAGTATCGATATAGGCCCGCCGCATTCGTGCCCGCTTATGAAACATGTAAATATAATAGTTATTCGTGACGGTCGAGTGGTCCCGGCCGAGTCGTATTGAATCAGAGCTGCCACTTCACAACTAGGCGGACCAGTTTGCGCCAACGTGCTTGCGCGATGGCGCGGAAAAAAAGCCAGCCCGCAAAAGAAATCATTGCCAAGTTCAACTCGCCGACAGTATGGCCACATTCCTCGGCGGTAGATCGCAACGCTAAACACTTGATAACGTTATATTATTGTGATGATAGATGTTTATTTGCGTTGCTATTAAGCTGCAAGATTGTTTTTTTCGTTTGTTCTGTAATTGCGACCATATAGAATCAAACCCATATGCATCCAATTTTTTTAGAGTTGATGCTTTCACCTGCATAATACATACACACATATTATATGCATAATGTAATATGATTATAAATTAAACAATTAAATTTGAAAGTTATCAAATCAAGATTGGTATTAATTTGATTAATAAAAGTATAATTTACATTATTTATTTACTTATTAGTTAGCTATTTTAATTATTTAAAGGCGTTTGCTTATTTTAATCTACGAAATTCAACTGCGAAAGAATATAAAGATGATCAAAGATAAATGGATGCTTATTGCACTGAGAAAGTGGCTAAAACTAAATCCTTGCGAAATAAAACAATAATAAAGAAAAGTATTCATACTGTAAATATCCATATATTCTACACCGTTGTGATCCAACACATGACGATTACTTTCATTTGCTTAGTTTAGTCATGAGCTTAAGTTTACTTGACAGAACTCTATTTTAAAATGATAGTAATATTCAACTATTATTAGAAAATTGCGTCAATAGCTATTTCAAAAGAGTTGAAATCAGGTTGGTAAAATAGTATTTTACGACAATCTTTTACAATGTTGGCTTTATTTTAACGATTGTTTAAAAAACATGGAAATATCTATCGACACAATTCATCACCTAGAATTTTATAACATACAATATATTATAACAGTAAAGATCATTTTTTCAAATCAAAGCAGATATGATGGACATTTTATGAACACCTTTCCATTGCAGTCACTATAGTAATGAATGAATTGATATTAACGCACAAGACTGCGCGTTTTTGAAGGGAAAGCACGGCGGAAAAAGACCGCTCCACATTTCCTTAATTGGTCAAAGCTTACACATGTTACACGCCATTGATAATCAACTTAACGCTATTGAATTGCAATAGACATCATTTAATACAGTAAGCAACCGTCGGAATTCTCCGGAAGTTATAATGTTGAATACATCGATATCCTGATTGGCTGTCAATTTACTTAGTATGTATTACTTCAACAAAAATACCCTCAAGAACAACGATAATAACTAGAAATTTTCTCCATAATACGTCAATACGCCTTCCTAGATGAGGTCAGTATACTCTAGCTACAGTGAATACCGTATATAAATACTATTAAGCGGCCTTTCAAGACGGCGAAATACTTTTGAAGAATAGACAAGTCAAGTCAAAAGTTTCCTACAGCTTGTGCAACACATGACCGATCTAGGCCCAACGTCGCAGCTTCACCAAGAATTAGCGGCTGAATGGTACGTGTTCATATCTCTTCATTGCAAATGGAGCAATATAATACACCGCGTCTGTCCATATTTGAGAATTGTATACATCTAATGTACAACAGTCTCAAGAAAATCAAACTTGAAATCGTTACCTTTTCCAAGCCAAGTATATTTTACCATTTCTTTCGAACGCATAAGATAATATGTAAAAACTATTTCTATATTATTTTTGATCAACGAGCTTTTTAATACAACACATGCTATTAATCATATTAAATCTTCAATATTGATCATCTCTAGATTTCAACTTTCGGCAACTTCTGACATATATACCAAAAAAAAGTGTATATACATTAGTGATGAGACCCTTCCTTATAAAATACTCAAGATAAAAAACCTGAATTGCTTAATAGTTATTTTATTTTACTGTTTTATTGTTAGTTGTATTCTCATGATAAACAACTTCATTCATGTTTATTACCTTAACTGTCTTATTTCTTTTGTCAATATACACTTTTTGTATAAGAAAACTCCACCTAAAGATGCTAAATGCAAATACGTATAGGTATTTACATTTACAGTTTAAATTAATTTCGAGAAAAAAAAATTGTACTCCATAAGACATGTAATATATTTTACACATTAAATACGTTTAAAAAGCCAATGCCGTTCTAAAAATATTATTTCATTTTGTGATAGTTGTAAACAAGTTATCAATATCATAAAAAACTGATATACTATACATAAAATAAAAATAGTCATACCACAAAAAAAACACGCTAAAACGTTAATAATAATGAAAGCATCGCCGATATTGCTACTCACTTTAAGTAAAGCGTTTTTCTGAATAAAAATGAAAAGGTTTTTCATCACTGCATTTCACCATTCAATACGTATATACGTATGAGTCAAGTTTATGTGAAGTAATAATACAGTGAATGAATCGGAACGGTGATATCTAGTACGGGGACAATGGAGCTATGTAACAGTTATCACTCGCTTCAGATGGAATCGCTGAATAAAGTCGATGGAGCGTCTTCTGAGATATGTCTTAAATAGATAATACGTCTTTAGCAGAACGGGTCGACATCTTGCCTTCATAACAAATATTTCAGATTTAGATAGTAAAGTCAAAGGCTCTAGAAATAAACTATAGTTTGGTGTGTATGATGATGAACATCTATCTAAAGTTTGAAATATAAGCACATTAACTATCATATATATTCAACAATGGAGTTTTCAAAACAAAAATAAATGAAAACTCGTTTGACTGTTAAGTATTAAATGGGGAGACAGTTAGAAAAGACAGTGGTATTTTAACATTCAAAAGATAACATTATTATAGATATTCTTTCTCCAATTTATATGTTAAATAAAAACATAACATTTTTATCGAGTTGAGTTAAAAAAAATGATTTTTATGTGAAATATTAAATTATATAATTTATAAGAAAAAATTGCAAGACTCGGATGGATCTCAGTGGGGTCAGCAATTGATGTTTCAAAACTACGGAGATTTGTATGCTCCACTTTTGGAGTGAATATAGTAAATCTCTACGCTTTAATTTATCCTACATGAAAATATCGATATTTATTTTTTTTTATTTTTGAAAGATGACATATTTTTATCTTTATTAAGAATAATATGTAACATGGTAACATATGTATATGAACATATCATATATCATGTCATACGGGCTTATAAATATTCGTATATACGAGTGTTTGGAAGCCCCAGAAGATGATTGCAAGCATAAGCGTTTTGGCGGCGGAAAACCCGGGTTGGATGAAGATTTTAATAAAATGGATGTCCAATTATTTGAGCTCACAATACCTTACAAAATGATTTACCAAGACACGTTTTTTAAAAGAGGCTGTATGCTCCATATTCAAAATGGACATGTTAATATGATGTATATATTTGACATCATAATGAAGGCTAAGTAAAAAATATAAAAATAATATTTAATTGTACAAATAATCTTTTCTGAACAATATTAATTTTTGGTCAGTTTACTTTTTAAAAATCTTCTTAAAATAATATTAAATAATGAATGTGTACTGACTGAATAGAAATAATAATAATAACAGCTAAACAGTACGTTCATAATAATATGTATCTAGCGTATATATTACAAATACAACAATAGATTATACGTGAAATATAGGTCGAGTACCGGAATATGGCAGATACAGAATACATAAGAAATTCGTATTGAGAAGGTTTTTCCGGTCCACTTGCGTTTTGATAATAGACAATAAATTTTGATATCGATTATTATATTATAATCTATGCCCAGAAATGAATTTATATTAATTGTTATTGAGATGTAATTATTATATATGTTTTCGCGACTTAAAACAGATATTTACCATGATAAGAGTGAGATCAAATCATAGGACAATTGCGTTAGCAACAAATACTAGGTTAGATAAAATACTAATAATAATAATGTTGCAAAGCTTATACTAAGATTTTTTCAATTGAAATGATGTAAATATAAATGAGAATGACAAAAAAGGTTGATATTATTTTTGAAATACAGCCCTTCCCAGCACTTTTTTACTATCATATTTGGGAGGTGGGTACATTAAAATTCCAACCCCTCATAAAAAATATAATAATATTCTTTTCAAGAAAAGCAGGAAGCAATTACGCATAAATCACTTTAATGTGAAATAATGTGATATTTTACACCGGCGGGTATCCATTTTGAATATTCAGCCCAAATGAAAATACTCTATTATAACAGAATCGGCGTGTAAACAGATTGCTCGTTACAATAACTCTCAATTTTCGTGAAATGGCGGTCGACGGCGGCCATCTTGCGTTTCGATTCCCGCCGAAAAATGCAAAATTGTTACAGTTAAACTGCTGGCCGATGCGGAAACGGAACAGTGACCTAAACCGGTTTCAAGCGGTTATAATTGCACTTTATTCACCGCGGAATTGGAGTCTGTAAGTATCGATTATTGTTTACGGTACATTAAAGCCAAAAACTAAAGAAAATTAAACCGAAATTTTATCTTGCATCTAGCAATGAACGATATTTTTTAGCTGTAAATAAAAATCGTGAACATCGATAAAACAAGAACTATCATTCAATTGATATTTTATAGGAAAATAACAGAATTTTTGAAATTAATTTGACATTAAATAGACTAGTCTCATTTAGGTTAACTATATTTAAAATCAAATTATAATAATAATTCAATAATTCTAGAAAACTTATTGAATTTTAAAATCTCTTTCGTATGGAAATATTCAAATATATTGGAAACTGGCTACCTCTGAGTTGATTTTGTTTGGATCGTCAAGACTTATATAGATCATTTCATTTTTAATATCAAAAGGCTGTATTTACATGAATTATACTGACAAAAATTAAGAACCCAAAAAGGGTAAGAGCCATTTGGGAGTTTTTAAACAATTTTAAATTTAATTCTAGCTTAAAATGAAATTACACACGCATCACAGTACTCATTTATACTTCGTAATTTTGTTTGTATAATGAGAAAAATTGAATAATTTTAATACAGTTTTAATTTATTATATATTTAATTTGAATGACATTCATAACTAATAAAAAATGTTGATTGTTGCAAATCATGCTAGGCTTATCATTAAACAAAGATCATAAATAATTAAACGTACGAAAAAAAATATGTATTGTGATATAAAAATACTTCTACATTTTACAAAATATTGTCTATTTAATTTAATAGAAAGACTCGTCCAATAGGACTTTTTTAACAGACGAAATTGGTGTTGCCATAAAGTAAAACTTATGGATATAATAGAAGTATGTTAATAATTCAATATAATAACTCTGACAGTGGCCAAATCTCATTATAATTCGTAGACATCCCCGTTTTTCAACTGTATATTTCTGTGAAAGAGGACAAATTCATTTATTGTTACGAATATTTGAAACAGTAACGTAAATTGGTATGGCACTCTAACAAACATGATGTTCTTTCTAGTAGAGAACAAAATAAGTAACAAATTTAATGAATATTTTCAGTAAACGCGGACTCGACATTTCGTAATTGAACAAAATGAAAACTCTTTAAATATACTATAACGAACAGGAGAAAGCATGTCTTAATCATTTATTACGCGAGCTAGGATTCCGCAAATGTGGACGAACTTTTAACAAGTGCTGATTATTCTACTTAGCTGTATTCTTGTATTAAACATACCCAACTACGCAGTCGATTGAATTAGCATTTACTTGATAGTGCATTTTACAAGTTGCTGGACAGAAACGGCACGAATTATTTTGATATAATCGACAAATATATAAAAATATTCAACATATAAATAAGTCATTTTAGCGGAGATCGTAGAGCATATCGATCGAGAAGGGGATATTACAAATAAATAGATGGTAAAACATATGTTTTAATACGTTGAAATTCTAATTTGAAATTAAATTGATGTTTGAACTACTATTTTCCTCGTATGGAGCATGTTTTGAATGTGATTTCGGACGGTGAGAGCAAACAATCTCCGAGACAATAATTGGCTGGCTGCATTGCCACAATGGATACATGAACGTTAAACAGAGTTGCTCGTAGACCACAACTAAAGCGGTCAGACAGTGAATTTGATAGTGCATTTTACAAGTTTGGATTTTTATATTCTGCAAGTTTTCTATGGTTATTTATTATTAAGCTTCTTCGACATTTATTTCGATTTGACACACAAAAATACTTTTCTATCTAATCTCACCATAACGTATAAGGACTACAGGCTTCTTGGCTGCGTCAATAACTATTTTGATATAATATTATTATGAGTATTATGTTGCATAATCATAATAATAACAATATCGAATAACTTATCTTACAACATAAATTGTTATAAGAACGAATGGAAGTTGAATAATCGTTGGCCAATCGTCTAAACAGTTGGGTATCTTTAATTAAATAAATCACAGGGATATATGTGATTTGAACCCCTAAATTTCGGCACTAAAACGCTCACGCTTTTCTCTCGATTGATAGGGGGTTCAAACATACCCGTAATTGTTGATTCTTTCAATATGATCGGAAATAATAGAATAAAAACAAGACATCATTGTATTTAGGGTTGTCAGTTTGATTAATTCGCGTAAATCAATGTTTCATCTTCTCGCAGTTGGAGGTAATGTTTTTCTTTTGTCGAATATTTGAATAAATGGTGAATGTAGATGAGAAACATCGTGGCAACAGGGGATGACTAACTTTATTCTTATTCACGTAGTGGTGCATTGTGTCTTTAATTTAAAAGAGGCGCCCAAATTCAATTCTCACGGGGCACGGGCGGAACAAGTTGGAGAAACTGCGAAACACAGCGAACGAACAAAGCTGTTAACGCAACAATGGCGTACGCCGCAATTATAACCTATCTCCCATTCTACTTTGGTTTGGAGAAATATGAATAATTATTCAAGATACAGCTCGCCAAGAGTGGCACAATACATTCATTTTGTACAAATAGCCGAGAAATGAAATATGTATTCTGGAAAAAAAACACATTGTCTGTAAAAACACCATCCACTGAAAATCCTTCATGTTCGAATTTAAAGCGATGTCCACAATGGCAAATTTTCGTGCATCATTAATCATTAACATCGCATTAAGGCTTAGTTTTGATCGCTTAAATGTACACAATACAACACGTGTTTTGTTTACATACTAATAAAATCTATAATGCATTCAAAAATATGCTATATTAAAACAGTCTGCAGTCCTTAATCGAAACATTTTCTTCCTACGTCTACAGGCTATCAATAACTGTATCTTTGTAATGATCACGCAGTAGTTTTTAATAAATGGATTACTGCACCAACAAGCACCCTTCAAAAACTATATAAATTTATTCATACATTAACTATATTTATTCAAAAGAATAAATAGTTTTTTTTTATAATATTCAGCCATAACTTTTCAATATTTACTAAAATTGAGCGAAGGCGAATCAATATAATAATCGATTTGGTATAGTAATAATGGATAAAACCACAAAAAAGGTCCGCTTATATCAGCACAATTAAGAACGCTAGGACTGTTCCACCTAACAGCAGAGTGAAGTAGTCTCAGATAAATGCCACATCAAATTTTCAGCCATAGAAAGCTTTGGTAACCAACCTACATACAGTGAGAACGTAACCACCATGCAGCGCTATCAAGAAAGAGTTCATCATTTACCAATAAATGTTTTGACTCTTCAGATGCTTGACAAATACAACATAGAGATAGTACCCAAGAATTTTTCAATACACTTGAATACTAAAGACTCCAAGGTTTCCACAACACTCGCTATAACCAGCCCTAGTTAAGCCTTTAAAGGCAACCATAAATAATTGACACTGTAATTGAAAATCATTGCATTGTTGCAATTGCAATCTAAATCAACTTTATTAAATACAACTTGATACCTTTGAAACGACGCAAAACTACGTGTTAATTACGTATGTTCAATTATATGTTATACAACTACAGTTAAACTAAATATAAATTGGAAATTTGGTGATATATTATATTATATTTGGATTGTTATGTTTTCTTGTTTCAATACACAGTGGCTGAAGTTTCAGTGTTCTTCATTGGCTATTCGTAGAAATTATCCAATCATTTCATTTTCAAATGATGTGACTAACTATAACGTCCATAACCCATTCATAACGTCATTATCACAAAGCTGACTGCGTTGCGGCAGTTTTCACATCAAACACCAGTAATAGATTACTTTGTGCCCGTTTTGGTGAAAGTATTCTGTTTACCGGATACTAAATCAAACTAATTTATATTGCCGGTCATTTAATTGGCAATAAATAGTAACTGTAATTAACTACACATTTATTTATTATATCCCGAAGGAATTTTGATTGGTGACTACGAAAAGTATTGAATTGACACGAGTTTTGTTGCGAATTATCTGGGTATATTGCTCGCCAAGTAAATGGTTGCTGGACAGAAACGGCACGAATTATTTTAATATAATCGACAAATATATAAAACTATTCAACATGTAAATAAGTCATTTTAGCGGAGATCGTAGAGCATATCGAGAAGCGGATAGAGGTACGTGGTTATTACAAATAAATAGATGGTAAAAAATATGTTTTAATACGTTGAAATTCTAATTTGAAATTAAATTGATGTTTGAACTACTATTTTCCTCGTATGGAGCATGTTTTGAATGTGATTTCGGATAGTGAGAGCGAACAATCTCCGAGAGAATAATTGGCTGGATGCATTGCCACAATGGATGCATAAACGTTAAATAGATTTGCTCGTAGATCACAACTAAAGCGGTCAGACAGTGAATTTGATTCGTCTTTGATAAAATACATTATTTATCATCACTCCTAACATATATGTTGTGCTAACATATTCTATATATTTGATGAAATAACTTAATCATTAGAACAATGGAATAATCGACAGTATTATATATTTTTAGTTAGCGTAGCGTAGTTGGTAGCGCGTGCGCCTAGCGATCCGGGGAATACGAGTTCGATTCCTCATCTGGTCGGATTTTTAATAATCTGAAAATGCAGGACTGGATACCCATCGGGTT
>JAGVSQ010004252.1:0-19798 GCA_022683975.1 Rhyacophila evoluta
AGTGTAGGTTTTATTCATAAAAAAATAATCCAGGCAATCATTTCAAAACCACTTCAGTATTGAACAGATAATAGTCTCGTTACCTGACTTCTCTTGCAAATCTATTGTTTGCCATACATGGACTGATTTCTGAGTGATTAATAAAGTTGGTAAGTAGAATATTGATAGTGTTTTTTTTATGAAAACCTGTATTCACAAAGTATTTATGTACTACAACAATTTAAATTAATTAATACAGAAAAATAATTACAAATGCGACACAATAATTGTATACAACATAGTGACATCCCTAGTTCGCCAAGGTAAAAAACGTTCCCCAAAATGTTTACTTTATTAGCGTCTAATTTTTGTATCTCATTGATTACATATTAAACATTAATTGGTTCTAGATGCCAATGATACTAAAACGAAGTTGTTAGATCAGATTGCCTCCTTTTCAACGTACGCGTAAATACATATATGGTATAAAAGTATTTTTTGTATATGCCATGTTCGCTCCCAGAGTGGAGCATATAGATCGACACAGTGTGACGATATTCACTCCGAGCGTAGGCTATATAAATCTCCTCAGTGTGAAAATGTCTTGACAATTTATTTTCAGACAATTGCTCAAACCAATGGGCATCCAGTCCTGCATTTTTAATTTTTAATTAGCCGCGCACGCTAACCTTAACACTACCGAGCATTATACTTACCGATAGATAATATAATACATTTTTAATGTTGTGTGCTAAATGATCTCATTAATTTTATCTTTTATATTAAAAATACAGAGCATTTTAAAGTTGTGAATAGTGTGTTGACTGTCGATACTAATCAATTATTCAATTGAACAAAAACAGTATGTGTATCTACTTTTATTTAAATGAAAGTCCAGTATCGTTCATAAGAATTGAAATATATTCATTGACTGTGTTATATTTGGAGCCGAAAAGAATTAATAAATAAAATAATTTAAGAAAAGTGGTGATCGAACGTAAGCATTACTTTTAGGGGATAGTCATATTTATAAACGAATTGGAGTCCCATCGTTAGGAACTTCAATTGTCAGCACAATGCCGTATAACACTTGCAGATGCAAGTTATCAAATGAAGCTGTACGCAGATCAAAGTCAATGAACTGAATATAACTGTATGTGATGAATATTATACAGAGGAAGCCTGCATGTATACTAAACCAGATCCGCCATTTTAGGCGATAAGACACTGATAAAACGCTTAAATTATTTATTTATGTGTAATCAGGCAATGTATGTCTAGAAAATGCAACTCTGACGGCAGCGTGACCTTTTTAAAACGGATTTTGTCGCAAAACGGTAGAAAAAAGTATCCATTAAATTGTTTTCCGCGTGACTGAATCGTTTTGCGAAATGTCACAATCGCAGTGAGTAACGTAATTTATAACAATTTCACTTATTTATGTTAAAATCGTGGCGTGCCGAATTGAGAATTCAACCTTTTCATTTGTAATAAATTCAAACTCAACATGATAGCCCAATTGAAAACACATTCACATTTATTTAATATGCAAAATAGTGGTCATATTACAACTCTATAGCGGTCATTTTTTTTACTATTAAAAAAACACGAATCTGTGATACATTATTTCCACAAATTTCTTAAATGCCGGAAGGTATTCATATGGCGGGAACCGGACGGTCGGTAATTTTTTTTTTTTTAAATAAAACTTTTTTTTAAATCATTATAATATCGATAATTCTTGACAATGTGAAGTGTCTTAATATTTGCCGTGGTCCTAAGAGATGTTAATATGTATTTAAAGTATTGGATTATTTAAAACTGTAATACTTGGCTAAAAATTGAGTGTACAGCGTCTTTGGACGCGTATTTTCTATGGCTGGCCTACCGTGCAAGGGGTTATAGAGCATACATAGACGCTTATGGCATACAACCGGTTAATACATTTATCACTAATATCTTATAGTATTTTGCTCGTAAAATCAAATATTGTAATAAATATCCCACAGCTATTCAAAAATGCAGGGCTGGATATCAAATGAGGTAAGTGTCATCATACTTAATCGACCATTTCTCGTGAAAAAATATTATCTTATATATCAATGTTACTCGTGCATCTACACGTTTCTTTTCTTGGGTGAACACGTTTACACTGTGGGGATAAGTATCATTCACAAACGAAGCGGAAATTATACAGATGAAAAAAATATCGGATGGTTTACAAATAAAGGCGTACTTTGACGTCGAAGGACCTGGGCTTTAATATCGCAACTACAATACATAAGAATTTTGATAACTTCAAATACACAAATTTCGATGTTCAAAAGTTGTGAAAAGTTGAGAAATATTCGTCTTCTTCCATATGGGATATCCCCTTCATGCGTGAAGAATATGGACACCCCACGCCGCCTCCAAGAATCTCTATCGCGTATTAATTGATAATAAACTTTTTTTACTGATTTCTTAATTATTTAACAATTTAGTTGACATTCAGATGTTTTTATTCAATTGAAACGTAGCATGTACTTTAATTAAAATAAATAATATTTATCGTTCTAACAGTATAGATAACATAAATGATAAAATAATTCATATTCACAGATAAATAACAAATATTACAATATTATAAGATCATAACAATGTAGGTATTAAGGCATCAACAAATTTGACAATGACTCATATTTTTTTTTCTATGACATCAATAAACTTCTAATTATTTTTTAAAAATACTATATATAAATATATATATATATATAAGTATCTATAGTTTTGTAGAGTATATTATACAAAATAAGTATACGACAAACAAAAGTATTTCGTCTTATAAATGATGACTTTCACATTTTTAAAAACTGTTATCAGGCAATCTACAATTACTACATTATAGTGAAAAGTATCTCAAACTTTATTGTTATAAATTTCAACGTCGGTGTACAAAAAATGCGTAAACTCTTTTCATTGACTCAATGGTCCAATTAATTTTTAGAATGCTCCAAAACACGCCGCTTATTTTTATGTTTTAATAAATATAAAATGAGATATAATAATAGACAATAATTGAAAACGTGTCCCTAATGACATTCGGCCATAGACAATAAAACCGGCATCAATTCGACCGGAAAGGAGGCAGGCGCGCCATTGCTAAACATTTTTCAATGAGCACTACTTTAATGTCATAATAACGATTTCATTAAACAGTTTTATTCAGCACTCATTTTGGGGACACTTTCATAAAAAAGCCATCATGAATAATCAAATCGATTATCTATAAACACATAGGAATAACTGTTCAAAACAACAATGTTGAACATTTGATAGAATTTCAACATAAAGGCGAAACATTGAAAAATCGTGTCGTGCAAAATAACAGCCATGAAAAGCTTTAGTTTCATGGAAGTATGTTTTTGTTTTGATTATAATTTCTATTGCAAATGGAGCATGTGGCCTCTCATGCGTGTAATAAATTATCAATTCTAAAACCATTCAGAGAGCCACATTATATTTGTATATTTTAAGAATTTCTTTTATGTTTTATTAAAAATCAATTAAACGAGTTATACTATCATTTCGATCTTAACAAATAATGAGAAAAATATTCTAATACTATTAAGTTTAAGTGTACTAAAAAATAATAATAATTAAAAATACATGAATGTTGAATACATACTGCTACCATATTATAGAAATATTTTAGAAACTCTGTAATAAATGGTTCAAAAAGTATTTTATAAGGTTCACATAAATAATTTTATTGTTTTTTTTTAATTTTTCACCAGTATTTATAAGGAAATGTTATTTTTTAATTTAAATATACTAATAACCCCATACTAATTGATGTGTAGATTGTGTTTTAATACTATATAATTCTTAATAGCTATACAAAAAAAAACGAATAAATATTCATATCTCTTTAGTACCACATTGGTATTTTTATTTATATCAGTCTATATTAATTATTCTGTTTTACTATCATATTTATACGAGATAAACCGAAAACAACTGTTTGCTATTTTCATAAAACTAATAAATAACCTACGAAATTACCAAATCGTACTATCATATTCATCAATCTAATTAAATCCTCCGATTAATAATTAAAAAACTCAAGGATACATTTAATTAAGCCGTGACACCATTTTAGCTCTAATTAATTCCAGATAAAATGTCAAAAACAAAAAAATCTTGTCACCATAAAAGTAATTTATTTCCATTCAGCGACACTTCCAGAGCGCGACATATAAAATATTAAACATAATATACGAGTAAAGAGATCATACACCCTCGAAAAAAAAACCTTCTAATTAATTAATAAATAACATGGATCATATATCTTCTTGTTAATTTACATAGCAGCATGTAACGATTCATTTCACTCATGAAATTCTATTAGCTTGAAATGTCTTCAACACGCATTATAATATACTTCATATTTTCCTCAAACCAAACCGCGAGCGGTAACTAGATAAATTATAAAAATACAACACACTCTTCTGTAATTTATGTCGGTATAAAAAAAAACTGCAAAGTAAAAATAAGGCGTAATAAGCACTATCCCTTTGATTAAATGAAACTTGAATACCTCGTTATACTAACGGCCGTAATTTTAAACATGACTAGGTCAGAACATAAAACGACAGTATAAAAGACTCCTAAATAGCCACGTTACATGTTTCGTTCGTACGCCCGAATCGGTGAATGTCGAAAACCCAAGGGGATGAGTTTATTAGGACTCTATATCACATGTTTTTGTCTCTCGCAGGGATATTATACTCGATATATGAAGCATCTGGAAAAATTAATGCCTACCAACTGAGGACAGTTAATAACTACCCAATAACATATTTTGTATTAAAAGCTTTTATTTAGGATCGTTTGAGCAGGTGAAATCTTCACATTGCTAGATTATTGCTATTCCTGTCTAACCAATACCATTTTCTTTAACTTACTACCGTTAAATTATCAGAGTTAATTTCACATCAAAAAAAAATTAAACAAATTATCTAGAAGTCAGTTTACATAGTGTCCAGTAACATTTTTTGTGAAAACACAATTTTAACCATCATTTTATTTAAAACTTCTTTACGATCACTTGAACTTACAAGTATAGTTGTTACAAAATCACTTGTAATATGCAGATTATTTTATAAGTGTTTTTTGTAACAACTTAACTAAAAAATAATCTGCATATTGTAACAAGCATGTTTTAATAATAAACATTACATTGTGTATTGATAATGGGATAATTTATATGCATTAATAAAAACAAATAATGTATTATTGAATTGTATTATGTATATCTTGTATGAATTCTCATTTTTTGTATAATACAGTCAATACCGGACCTGTTTAACTCACATGGTGATATTTTTAATAGGCACAAACTATTTCAGTACCTATTCTTGACTTATTTGAAGCCTTATTTTTCTATATACCCGATATGTGAAGCAAACTTCAAAGTCATTTCTTAAGAATAACACCGTCAAGTCTTGAAAAGCTGATTGTGAGATATTTCTGGCACTTTAAATGACTCCTCGCTTTACTTTTATACCACCGTATACGTCCGAATAACGAAAATGATTTATGATATATTTTACAAAAAAAATATTTTTTATATTTATCTAACATAACAAAAAAATATATTTAAAACTTCATAAACGTTTTTAAATTTGCCTAGTAACGTATGGTGTCTTTGGTTAACGATTTTTCTTTAATAATATTATATTATTTTTTTTTTAATTTATTTAAAATACAATACTTTTTTATCAAAAATAATTACTCGTATCATTATAATTTTATCGTTATTAATAAACAGAGGCGCTTATAGTATCGCAGCGATAGTACCAAAAAAATAATATTATCTTTTACCATTTGAAAAAATTGGATTTATTATTTTTGGGAATCAATTAATTTTAATCGCTTGATTACAATACTATCAACATTCTCAAAGTTATCGTCATAATTGTCAGCGATACAAAATATATTAATTTGACAATCTTGAGTCAACATTTTTAAACTATAAATAATATTTACGTAAAAAAATGCCAGATAAAGCACTAGAAACCTAAACGTTTTTTTTTATCTTATTTACAAATTAAATTAAATTGATAAATTATTCTTAAAAACTAATTAAAGCTTGCATTGTGTAATCCCTGACTTAATATTTCCAATATTAATAAAAACACATGTTACAGCCGTGATTAGGACGGAAGACTTTTTTTTATTTCTACTAACCGAAAGAAAAAGCTGAAATCGTAATAATAAATGACAAATGAATGATCATAGCTCGAAAAATAATATGACAAAACGCGGTGGTCCTACTGTCATTTCCGTATGACCTTGGCAGATGTTTTGTCAATGGTTTTAAAAATTAATAGACAAACAACACAATGTTAGCTCCGTGTCGTATTTACTAAATCTATATTTAAACAAAACTATTCTTATTATTAAATTAATTGTAAAATGTTTGAAATTTCTAATTTTTTTTAGATTAAACTTAGACTAGCAATGCAACATAATAATATATTCATAATTGCCATTTATAAGACGATACAAAATTTTAATTATAATATATTTTAACATGCCAAATAATAAACTTTGGTGCCAAAATTCTAAATAAGTCGATTCATTAATCATACCAATATTGGACACAAAAATAATGAAGTTATCCCGATTGTTTGGTTGCTTTAATTTTAATATCTAAACGATATTTCAGTATTAATATAGTATAATAAACTACGACAATAAAAACATAAATAACTTAATTATATGTATTTTATTTCATTGTGGCGTGATGTTTACCGTCTGCTAAATACTTAAATCAGAATGTTAAAAAACACAGATTTTTAAGTACCCAGCATTAAGGTTTTGCTTCTGTTCGCATTTTTCTGGCATATTTATGTTCCGTGCATACATATTTACTTTCATAATTGAGCGAGCTGCGCGTGAGTAATGCGGACTCCGTAGAAACAAGCCCCCCCAAGAGCCCCCGTCCCTTATTTGAAGAGATTTAATTACCGGCAAGTGCCACATGCATGCGAACAGGGGGTACACGGGGTTAATTTCAGTGGCGCGCTAAGCCTGAACAAAACATCACAAATGCATATGACTTTTATAAAAAAATAGATTTACATACAAATTCAATATAATGTTTATCATATGGTCACAGCGCTACGGTTTGGATATGACATTTCTTTCATAAAGCGAATCCCTAAATATTTCCATTTGAACACCGTCTAACCAACGAAACCCTAACCCGAAAACTTATATACCGTTATCAATACTGCAGGAGCACGTAACTCGATTTTTTGATTTACTTCACTGCAATCTCCTGTATCATTAGCACATTTTTGCGCTAACACATAATTTTTACACGTTTTATAAACATGTTTTGATACAAAAATATGCAAACGATAGGAAAAATTTCAAAAAATAGAACTATACTTTACAAAGTGACCTAAACTAACAAATCGAGTTACGTGTCTCTGCAATATTGGCGACGATATTCTTTTTTTATGTTATAAAAAAAACAGAGACATTATTTGATTTAAAATGTATTGCCATCAAACACCCTATGTCGATTATATTAATTATCCTACTAAATAGCTTAACACTTTTACTTTCACTTTCACTAACTGTTTTGCTCCTAAGTGATAAAATAATATCCAAGTACTTTAAAATCAACCACATAATATAGTTTAGATTCATCAGAACATATGTTGTCAATTTGTTTTATAGTAATTAACAACATAACCATTCATAAGCGACGAAGCCATTCTTGATAAATATAAATACATATATTTGAAAGCTCACAGTGTTCTGAGTTGCTTATTTAATATCATATTATCGTGTAGATGAAGAAACGTAGATAAAAAACAAAATATTATTTATTTCGATATTTGTGAAATTATTATTCATAAAATAAAATTATTTACAATATCACATTTCATAAAATAAAATAAAATTACTAATAATATCACATTTTACTCGGTAGAAATCTATTTTAGAACCATTTAATAATGAATAAAACTTAAATAATATTTGAATTGTGGAAAGGAATTTGAAGAAAAATTGGCCCCACACTTTGGAACAAGTTTCTTTTTATCACACCAAGTCTCTAGAACGCCACTGAATATTTCGCTTAGAAAAATTACTAAGCACATCATGGCCGTTTATGTAATGTAATTTCTTTTTTTACATATTTTGTTAACAAAAAGAGCCGCAATTAAATTACACAAATATATTATTGCCGGTGTAATTTTTTGGTCAGACCAAAATATCATGCGGCCAGGAATTTATTTTTTTACGTTTTTATTTAGGCAAATTAAACGCTGGTATTCATGAAATTATGCTTTTCATTACACAAACTAAATGAAAAATTTATTTATACATACGTTTGTGAATATATTTTCTCTTTTTAAAATATGCATATATATCACATTGCGTATATGTACATGATTAAGCTAGTATTTTAAATGATAATTTACTTTTTATGGTGAGGTATTGGCAATGAAGATGGTTGATAGCTATGTTGCTCCAGTGTCTACTCACACGAGTGAGAAGCATGGTTCGATTGAAAAATAATTCAGAATTCCGAAATTTGAAATGTATTTACTTTAAGCACAGTTTATTTTAATGACATTGAATTATTGCATTAGGATCGAACCGTAAAGAAGTTAGCGAGATTGAATTCGATGTTTTCATCGGCTTCCATTTCATTGAAAAAAATACTAATATTATAGCTAGATTTATATATTTTTTAAATACACCATATTCGTATAAATATTATAAAATCCTTTTGACATTTTAGGTTATGATTTGTCACCTTTTCGATTATTACCTGATAGTGATTATTAAAAATGGTGTAAGCTAACAAACAATTTACTCGTTTTTAAAGCATCTTTTCTGTAATTTGATAAAAGCATCCCTCGGCTGTGAAGTGTGGGATTGCCTAATGTCCAATGTCCATTTCGTCGAGCAGTATTTTACAATCATTTTAATTGAAAATTCCTCCCATCTACTTTCAGGCGATTGTTATAATTAATTAATAACAAGAGTCGTGAAAGAGTGATTATCTTACGCACTTAGAAATTATTTTGCCCACAGATACTGAAAATATATATTTACCCACCACCATAACAAATCACCGAATATCAAACTTTTTCGTATACGTATTACATTTAAAAATGCATTATTAATTGTAATGTGCATACTCGCGCATAGACGCGGTCTTATATTAATTTTGCACCCATAAAACGCACTAAAGCTTATTTTTGGGTTAGGGCGAAACCTGATGCCATCCACATTAAAAAGATGGCATTTAGAAAAGCCGATATCATCAACAAAGGACTTGAATGCACGTGTAATCACTCTAGCATGCTTCAGCTTGAACAGTATTGTCGATTTTATTAGAGAAAGTATGTATTGTATTTTTACTGTCTTATTTTTGGAGTAGGTCTAATATTAAAACCTTCCCTTAAAATCACGGTAGAGCTTATTTTCGGGGAATGACGGTAAATAGGTTGAACGATTGGCTCTCAATTAATCTTCGTTATATTACGTTATGTTAGGCTAAATTAGATTGGAATATATTAATTTGCTGATATAAAATATATATAAAAATACAAGTCTTCATACTGTGAAGATTCATCCACTGTAGAATTGGATCGGTTAGGGATAAAAATATATTCAGATTAAATTTTCTTATGAACCCAGCAGGTTTGAATACGCGCACCACAGTATGAGAAGGCTGTACAATAAATAATATTAGCAAGTATTTTCCAGGAGGGTGTGTGCGTGTGTCACGATCGTGTGTCAGTGTGTAATGTGTTGTTATGGGCGTATGTGATGATAATGACACAGAAAGCAACCCAAGAATGTCACTCACATATCAGCTTATTAACGCGCACCCACACACACCTCATTGTGCATATCATATTGTGAACAATGCACGAACACCAACTTACAAAGCAAAAGTGTTACTTCCTCTAAACTAAATAAGTGCAAACGAAGTATGCAGACAAATCAAAGTTGTCGTAGTCATGCACTTTAAAAATAAATCTCATTTAAAACAAATGACGTAATATAAATTTCAAACGAGTAATTCCATAAAGAGTATTTCTATATTCCAGATAGACCACCAAAAACACTTAATTTAACCCATTGAATGCGGTAATAGCGAGAAATGCTAACAACGGTCGTTTTTTAAGTTTCAGTCTTGCTTTTTTTTTTCTCTTTTTACCCACAACGAAATAGAAATCTTGGATGTATAAAAACTTTCGGTTTTTATGAAAAATACATATGAATGGTAGTATTATATTTCTACGCCAGGGTTGTAAAACAAATTATAGCAGCTGTCGGGTTAAGTAAAATCATAGACGCGACTATTTTTTGATAAATGTAAACATATTAGGTGCGACATAAATAACATAAAATTAAATTAATTTACTTTTCATATATATGGTAAAACCTGTAAAAAATATTAAGTAGCTCAATTACAGCTCTGTATTTATAGTTTGTGGATCGTGGATCGAGTCTCGCAATTATTGTTTATCTGGAGATATTATTTGAATTCACGTTAAATTATACTCTCAAATAATTTAGTACGTTTTAATGTCTGAATTGACATAATAATACTCTCACAAATAAAAATAACAATTGTCAGCAAGAAATTGGTAATTGACTTTCAACATTTGGGAATAAGTAATTCTTTATATATGGTATATAATTAGGTTATGTAAGTATACCTTGTCTTAACTGTGCGTTGATGATATCTCCCTATAATAGAAAACGATCCTCCGGCGTTTGTACAAAAGCATGACACTCTCTCTTTTTATTCCATCATTCAGCATAATTAACCGTATGAGTATTATTTTGCAAGTGTATATTCTAATACTTCTCACAATATATATCATATGTTCGTTTACGTTTATGCGATTATTAAGACAGGTTTTAAATAAATACTATCGAATACGTCTAGATAAGCACATTATTTTTACATTGTATTAAGAATTTTTAAAAATGTAGTATGCAAGCAGCGTAAGCAAAAAAATAATCTCATGTAATCATAACAAATTGCAGTGCGGTACATAAAGCACAATACACCGAACACGTGACCTGTCAAAAACAGTACAATCACAAATATTCAATTATTATCTTTTCTGTGAGTAAACGGTTGCACAACGTACCTATCAAACGAACGTATCTATGAACTATACAAACAGATTATTTTAATTATTTCTATACATGTATAACAACATCACACAATCTATTAATTCAGTACGCAAATACTTGCAATAAGTAAATCATTTTTCACAGTTTAAATTTTATATCATCGTGACATTCATTGTGTTATCTTATAAGTACAGGTGAACCAATGTGGATGCATTTCTTCATCGACTCATAGAGCTGATGATTACGCTAGTCACATTAATTTGCTGGAAACTCACGCTTGATAACATTTGCTATTAACTCATCTTGTAAATTATGTAGAATAATATATTACATATACATACTTTAGGTTGGCTAGTAACACATTAGTACTGTCTGCGTCAGCTAACTATATCTTTTTCTAAGCGTAAGGCTAAGTAAGTTGAGTAAAAATGTCAAGATTTCTAAAAAAACGAGAAATTAGAACTATTGGAAAGAAGTGAACAATTTTCAGCTCGTGAAAGGGGCGGCATTTTAATGATCTACATCATACTGAGAAAATCTACCACACGGTCCTGCTCGGCTGTTCTAAAGTTTAATAATAATAAACTATAACTGTATGCATTCGATTATGTATATCAAATTCTACAGTATTAAGTTCCCAAGCGCATCTTATAACATTACTAAAGAAATAAAAACAGATGGTGAATGTGAACAGTTGATGAACATTGCAATACGTTATAAAAGTTCACCTCATGAAACATTATAGATATCGTATTATATTATCCCATTTTTATTTGGCAGGCCTCGTTTTAGAAATGAAAGTAGTTTGCGTCTTCTGTGAGTTTTATGACAATATTCTAAATTTATAGGCTCGATTAGAGCGGAAAATTGAATACATTTCCATTTTACCGCTACGTGGACCATTGAAATATTTTCATTTCTCACTTCTATAATATTAGAGATTTTAATAAAATTTTTTTTTTTGGGCATCAGTTAATAAATAATTAAATAAGTATCAAAAAGCGCTCTAAATTAAACAAATCATTTAATTTTATAACTATAGCGTATAAATTCCGATATTCTTTTAAGAATAAGGTAAACGAAGCTTATGGCATGCAGTAGTATGAATTATTAAATTTAATTCAACTATCCGAAACTAAATAAAACACTTCGTAAAAACAGCGGTGCAAATTGCTAACAGATGGTCTTTAGATAGACATCGGCGGTTATGTGTACTCTTTAACATGTCGGACAAAATTATACCCTTATCTTCAATTATTTATAACACAAATTTAATAATCTAAGGTGAATTTACCTAATTTTTAGTTGGCCAGATACATTTAATGGGTATTTATCATCAACATCAGTCATAAAATCAACAATAAATAATTAATAAATTTTCTTTGCCATCTCCTGGAAAACTCTTCGCTGTCTTTATTTTTTCGGGTGCTTTTACTACTGTCTGAGCCTCAGGAATAATGCATATCTGATAAATATCCAGTTTTCAGTTTCGCAAATTTCTTTCGAGGTTGATAACTTCCATACTATTATCATATTTCCAGTAAAAGCATTCATAAAGAAATAATTAGATCGATATTAATATATTATACATCAGTAATTTATGGGGCGTAACTTAAGTTTTATAAGAAAATTCATGTTAATACTTGAGAATCTATTTTGAGTTTTTAAATTTATTTAAATTTAAAATAGGTTCAAAATCTCACTGTGCTACTTCAAAACTGAAATAACTCAAAAAGGATAGTATTTAAAACATCTTATTTTTATTATTCTATTGAAACCTAGCGGATACAGCCGATGTTATAAGAAAATAATCAATTTGATATAAATATATTTTATTTCAATACGATACTATGTACATGGTTAAAATTTGTTATGAAAAATCAAACGAAGATAACTGAAAAAAAATTGACTCGTTACAGTGTTGCACTAGCACAGCGTTTGTCGTGACACTTATTTATATTATGTTGTAGGTATGTTTGTATTCTGTGAATAGCCCTAGGTAGTGCACATCAAAACAATTCAAAAACACTAAGTGCAACTATAATAAATAAATATAAGTCTTATTATTGTACTTTCTTTCATACTATTTATTCAGTTTTCCAACCGGAACATTCTAATCGTCATACCTACAACGTTCTCACTAACATTATTGCGAGCTTTAATTTTCCTCGGATAAAGAAAATGAATTTAATAATTAAATTTTCCCACACGGGAGGAACGGGGTGAAATGCCCTTTCTCCCTCATTCTTCTTCGATATCAGTATATTTATCTTCGTCTGTCATCATCGCCCCCCTGCACAAATGCTAACTACACCTAGGCGGACGTTTATATTATATTTGTATGAATGTAAAATTTTAATTTTGAATCCCAAATTAATTACCTAAATGCTTGGGATGTTTTACATTTCTCCGTAGTATTATTACTTTAATCAGTAACATAACTGTCTTTAACGTATTCAACAGAAAAATACACTCAAGTTAATTGATTAATATCTACAATTGAAATGTTGTTATCTACATTTTGAAATAAAATGCCAAAATAATTATTTTAATTTAATATTGTAATATGCACTATCATTTGTATAGACATAAGCCAAATATCGTATAGTGGTGTTTTTAAACTTAAAATTTTCTACCACATTTTAATCAAAGAAAATATATATCTATTCATTACAGGAAATACATTTTAAAGTATAATGGACTGGACGTCGTCAATTGCATGCCAGCAACTGGACGCCGCCGATCGGGCTTACGAATAGGTTTTTATTGTTTCAATAAAATAAAACAACGTAGTCAAAGATTCTCCACTATTACTTATGTTATGAAGACTAAGTTCATTGTATTTATTAATTAGTTTGTAATTTGTTATTGTCATAGTAACCGATGTATGGCGCTCAGTTGACCGCGTCCATTTTTTTTATATCCACACAAGACCGGTTTAATATTAAATATTAGATATTAATACACCAGAAAAAGTCAATTACTTAGACAGGATACTGGTGATTCGGTGAATATTAAATATCGTCGTATTACTGGCAAAAGACGTTAATGTGAAAAGTTGAATTTTAAAATAATCGAGCTTTAATGTTCGTATAATACATTACACTTTAAGAAATTGTCGTAAAATGTATTTACCAGAGAGACTCAAATATTGAAATTCGATTATCTCAAAACTCACTTTTTCACTTTAACGTCTTTTGCCAGTAATACGACGATATAAATTCAATATTGAGGTGAACCGGAATAGAGACAAAATATATCTGCGTGAAAAGAATGGAAAAAACGCACAGAAATTGAAGTTACTTGAAGGTAGACTTCAGTTTACTGAAGATAAAAGAACGGTACACTGTTTATTTGTCTAAGAAATTAGATGCTAACATCATACATATAATTAAATAACGATACTATTTGTTTTATACATAGATAAATGTTATGATTTTAATTTTAAAACAGGTGATTAGCATGACGTCGTCAGTGAATCAATAATTAATATTGATTGGAAAATTGTTTTACTGCCGCGTATATTTATTTTGAAAGCAGCCCTTACTAGCCGACAATCGTCGCGGTCCGTCTTAATATGAAATGCCATTGGAGTTATTATTAAAATCGCTCATGGCATTGTTTACTTCGACGCGGTCCGGGACGCCCCCATCCCGGCATACCCGCTGCTGTAAGGGCTGTCCATAGCAACATAAATAAAAGCTTGTAATATACCCGTTAATAATAGTGTTAAAATTTAATGGAGATTTAAAGGAGGATTTCTTAGCGCACTTATTTTACCATCAATAACTTTTCTCGGCATTTATTGTGTGAGATATTTCATTATATTCGTCGATTAAATTGTAAACAATAACGGTTTTTGCTATAAATTAGGGATCAAAAATACATATAATTTAAATTTATATATTTTATATAATACCTAATTTAAAATACTTTTGACCTTAACATGCGGATGAACTTATATTAACTTAATAATATACACATTCACATAAATTTAACACGGCTGACGTCATCGTACTCAGAAAGATGTTTAATCATTATTTATATTGCCACCTCTTATCAATCGTAATCTATGAAGCGTTCGCTGTAGGGTTTTTGTTTTGTATCTAATTTATTTAAATAGTGGATGTTCAATATTTAGTAACCATATGCCACTGTTAATCTTTCTATTTCTAGCTTTAAAAAATTCAATATGCTTTTTTGGCAGCATATACCTCTATTATGATAGTATTTAAGCGATGATTTATCAATCTCAAATAGTTTAATAACCTGATATATACGTATTAAGTGTGTTATCAACAATATCCACAGAGCCGCACCGGGATAATGTCCACATTGTTCATCACACAAGGGCGCTTGAATATGATGAGCGATTTTTTACAAGAAAAATTAAATAAATTTGCAAAAATAAAGTGATATTTGCATACCTAAAACAATTATACTATAAAATAATTTTATGAAATTCTCCGAAAAGACTGGAAAATTAAAAACGAGCTAAATCATTGAAAATATATAAACAGATGGTTGAACCCTTAGCAAATCGTTTGTATGCGAAAAATAATTTATCTTCTGAGATAGGTTTTAAAACTTTTTTAAATTATTACTTTCTTTAATAATAAATAATATTATAATTACCATCTACATCTTAAACAGTAGTTTTATAGAATTTAATAAAATTAAAAACCATATAATTGTTTTAGGATTCCGTTAAAATGTTGAATGTTCTTTTAGCCGGCAACAAGTTGTTTTGGCAGCCCTATCCGGCGTCGTCTTTCATCCAGTGACGTCACGGTCGCGCACCCCTATCTGCAGCACTTATTGGGCGAGACGAACCCTCACCTCGCTTTCTGTCAAATGTCATATTGAGTTGAGGGTGACTATCATCAAACGCGTGCCTTTCACTATTATCAACGGCGTTAGTGCTTCTAATCAGCTTTTTATCTCATCTTAGTGGAATAGGTTTCATTTCCAACTACCATTATTTAATATAATATAATTGAATTATTTGAATGTATTTGATATTTAAAAATATTTTCATCGAATCTAGACACTCCCACATAAAACTTTGATATTTGCAACACTTCGACATCTTCAGGCCTCATATAAATCTACGAGTATATTACTGTATGAATTCCTTTATTTCAACGCCATGGCCGCTGCCGACGTTTGTACACATATAAATTAAGCCGTCCATAATTATGATAACTAGCTTTTTTACTATATATAAATTTCTTATTATATTTTTAATTTAGATATTATATTTATAATTTTATTGTTAAAAATATTTTTTATCGGGCAGCCTTGGGTCGAATGATCATTTATGATTTAAGGTAGATATGTAATATCAGCAAGCTTTATATAATATTTATATAAAACTATGTAAACCCAAAGAAACGAATCAAGCATCCTAAATGCATATATATATATACTATCTGCGGATCTATAAGATATATTCGTCGGAGATGCAGGTATGACCTGGGAGAGCCCAAGAATATTACTCCTACTCGGGAACAGATATGAAAGAAGAAGATGAAAAAAAATATTAAAGCTACTGCAATTTTTTCACTTACTAGTCATGACACTGCCAGTGTCTACATAAATAAACAATGATTACAAATATAGAATAACACGTTTAAAAAAAGTTTTCATTTAAGTACTATTCTATAACTTGTTACGAAATAGAACTATAATATTTTATTGAAGAATATTTATATTTCTGCACGATTTATATAATTAGAATTTTACCGTATGCGTATTTACACAACTAAATCAATTGTGTGCTCGTCATAAAAATATATCTTTCACGTCATATGCAGAGTTTTCGCGTAATAACATCCGTTGCATCGGATCTACTGTAGTTATTGCAGATTGCAGCGGTGCTTGTACATTTTGTACACAACAGTCCAATGACAAGAAGAGTGGGCTGCTGATGCATCCGCTTTCAGTTGGGAACAGGAAACCGCTTATCAGACCGACCTCGGGACGACAAACTATGAACTAGGATCTGATAAAATCAGGGTTAGAATGCACTTTGGTGAGTCACTCGTGCTCTGTTAAAGGAATTCAAAGAAATAATAGAACACTGAAAATATTATTTAATATAGTTCAATGGGCTGTTTATAACTTTTGTATTGCTTATAAGAGTTTAATATTAATGCTAGATAACTAAAAAGGGATAAAATAGCCATTGATATGCTACTCTTAAAAAAATTAAATGCGAATAATGACTGAGTTCGACTGCCATAGATAATTTAAAAAAATTAAATACGAATTTCCAAGACTGGATACTGATTAGGTTAATTAATTATCTGACTACCAATTCTCGTGAAAATAAATTGTCAAAATGTATTTATTCACACTGTGGAGATTCATATACTCCACTTTTGGAGCGGACATCTCCACACCGTGTTGTTTTATATGCTTCACTTTCGGAGCATACGTGGTGACAAAAAAATCAGTGCGCATATTTTTTTTAAGCGATGTTCACACAATATTTTATACATATGAAAAAAAGACTTAATATGATAGATTATTATTTCATGAATATTGTTTAATAACCAATTGCATAAAAGCGTCAAGTCGTATATCTTTTCAATCATTTTTATTTTTTACGCAACTGTGAGATTTGAACTTTTGACTTTCAGTGTCTAAATACAATATCTTAGAAATTCGGCCAACGATGTGTTTTTTTTTTTTTTTTACCTGCATGAATATTTATTTGGCCATTTATTCTGAACTGCCCCGGATGCTTTCCAAATTTCGTTTAATTCTAACGACACTTCCGATCGCAAGAATAATAATAGTGTTGCACCAGTATGAAATGTATTCCCTATTAAAGCAGGGCTGTGAAAAACGCCCACTCGCAAGTCTTACAGTACTGCGGTAAAGTTACAGCGCCGGCTAATAAATCACTCAATTCAAGCAGCAACAACGAAGAAATAGAAATCGCGGAGAAAGAAAAGAGGAAATCCCCCAACAAATGTGACCACAGAACGGCGAAATATTTCGATGTGATGCTATTTATTATCCCAAATATATGTTTACTTAAAACTACATTATTCGTAATTCAAAATAATCTTAAATTTAAATACATGCTGTTACTTCAAAATAACCCGATAAGTATTATAAATACAATTCTTAGTCTAAGTCTTGCTTAGTAAATTACTAAAAATCTGTACTGCATTTCTTTATGATGGTTTTTGGCCTTGATGAAAACCCATACATTCGTCTGTATATTCATCAGTTTATACGAGAGCAGATACTAGGCCACCCCAGCTTGTTCAAACAAATGAATAACAACACATCCTGCCAAAAATCTATCTAGGATATAAATATGAACGTGTAATCATGATTTACTTACCAAAGTATGTTGTTTCATCCTTGTAACAGTAAGATTGTATTTAAGTTTGTCGAGATATCGGATATTTATAAGTTCAGAACCAATATGCACCAAATAAATAACCTTGATCATATTATTATACGTAGCCTTATGTAAAGTTGCCCGTCGAAACCGTTATTTGTGTGTATATACAAAATATCAGTTATACTTTTAACACGAAAAAAAATATTGTAATAAAATCGTTCACATTATAAAATAACATCCCAACAAAAATACCGAAGAAGATGCATAAACCAACAATACATCCAGATGTTTTTTTTTATAATATAAATTACCATGTCATACTTCGAATAACGCTACATCTGTTGACAAAACCTCGATACAACGAAGTCTGCAATTTCAAATCCCATTTTACATAAAAATGCAAATTATGTACTCTTCTGAATCTACTCAGTTATATATTATACGTTTAAGACCCTCAGATAAACTGTCAATTAATGAATATATATTTATGAAATCTTATTCATATTTGTATACCATATACGCTCCGAAAGTGGAAGCATATGGATCTACACAGCGTGAAGATGACCACTCCAGAGATATCGTATATGGATAGCTGTGCTGTCAATACTTAGGTTGACAGTTTTTGACATGATAATGTATTGTAAGCCAATTGCTCGACCCTACCTAATGTGCCTACCACCCAGCTGCCTCGTCCTTACACCTGGCGTATCTCGGAGCTCTGATATCGAGAAGCGATCTACTTTATTCGACGGAAATGTTCCGGGAGTAAATATAAATTACCCAATTGTTTCTACGCACTTGAGTTTTCTGAAGTTAAAAGAAATAAAATGATAAAAAAATAAATCTCAACCCATTGGACATCCAATCTTGCATTTTTGGATCTGTGAGTCATGCTGCTATGTGAGTGAAATCGGTTATCTCCGGCTCGGAAGTACGCACGCTTACATTTCGACAAATTCATCATTTAGTAATATGATAAGACTTTCAAACAAAATTGGATTAACGATAGCTTTTCATGCCAAGGATGAAAGCTTAAATAAAAAACGTTTTTTGTAATATATTATTTCGTAAGTATTTCATTATTAAATATTGTAAAAGTGTCTTTGTGATCAGTGGCGTGGAGTGTAAGGAAAGCCAACACAATACGTCATTGTGCCTTATATCGCTATTGCATTACGACCCCCTTAACCATAATCAATACAACATAACAAGGCGGTACGGTGGCTTAAAAGCGATCCGCGACCCTCGGGCGAATTTCGTCCTACGCGAGCGCTGCCCAAGGGTGCT
>JAGVSQ010004253.1:0-19796 GCA_022683975.1 Rhyacophila evoluta
ATATTAGCCAGAGCGGCAGAGTTATCAATAAGACCACGCATAGGTCGAAAAAAATAACTTGCTAACCTCAGTGAATTATGCCGTGTCGAGAACTTTTCTATTTGATCAAGCGAAATACAAGCTTCCGGAAAGAAAAACAATACCAATGACGTCATTGGTTATATTACAATACGTGTGTATTAATAGTACAATTATATCATATTCACTAATTATTATATTATCATTTCTGGCGATCTTTCCGTTTTTCTGGCGTTTCTTTCTTATTCGAAGCACTTCTGAAGTCCGCGCAACCGAAATTGTAGGATCGTCCATAAACAATGTTTTTTTTGTATGAATCGTAAAAAATGTTTTGAAAAAACAACATGGCGCGCCTATAACCGGGCAGCCGAGAGAAAAATCTGACGTTATATTCTAAAATATCCGCTACTCCGAGATTGTTTATATCGGAAAGTGTAAATATTTACGGACGCATTGCATTTTCTTTATTTTAACAAGCTTTTGTGTGAACAAAATATAAGACGTTTTTTAACTAAAAATTGTGTACTTCCATCATCATTGCTCATTAGCCAATACTATTAGATGACTTCTTCAAACAAACACCTACATTTTTCGTGTACTCTAAGCATTTTCCGTTTCCATAATCAGACTTAAATGATATATCATATAATTAGCCCATTGAGAATAAAATATGTTCAAAACGCTGCTCAAATTTTAATATAGCTCTATATAGTTATTAAACATTATCTGCTACAACAATTAAGCAAATAATTAATATTTTTGACCGATGGTACTTGATGGAAATTGATTTTAAATTATAATATTAGTTATATATATTTAATAGAAATACATGTTATATGTTCGCTCACTGCTCACATATGATGTAGCCTGAAGATGCCAAAAGGCGAAACTCGGGTCTCTAACAGTGATCTCACATATGGAAGTTTACCAGTTTTAAATAATTTAGAAACAAGTATGTGTATTTTTTAATATCTTATAGCCGGAAGTCACTGCATAAATAAATACCATATCGACCGAAGAAAGAAAAAAAAGAACAAATTTTACAGGAAGCAAAAATGTCGAAATCAACATTAAATCGATGCAACCTTAAAGTGCACGAAGACTAAAGACAGTTTTTTATTTACCCAAGCCGATATTAATTTAATAACGTAATTAAGAAAATCTAATAAAATTTATGTGGTGGTGGTCACAAATTACACATGCCCCCCTTTTTTCAGACTTAAAAGCTAAATTTAGATACAAAAGCGGCATCTGCGTGTTACACCCTTTTGATAGAACGTGTATTAAGTTGTATAGATTGTGATAATTGAAAAAAAAATGTGTTAAAAAACTTAGGGTTGCTCTTTTTTTTTCTTTTCCACAGTCGATATAATAATGTGTACACCATATGAATGATTAATGATTTAAACGATCGGCTAACAATCAGTCTTCGTAAAACTCGGTCTTACATTGAAAAAGATTATAAAACTGATATTTTCCTTTAGTGTAGATTTACTCCTCACTATAGATCTCCACAATGTGAAGACAATATTTTCACGGTAATATTTTACCGGGCAATGCTTATTTCTCAACCCAATGAGCATCCGTTCCCATATTCTCGGATTTTTAAAAATCCTGCAATATGGTAATCGAGCCTGCATTCTTTCAATACAATACGAGTCGCGCACGTTGACCTCTCGATTCCCGTGCAATCAAGGAAACTTAAACGTATTTCCATGATATCTGTGTTAATTTTTTATAAAACAAGTTTTCAGTGTGTATTCAGTTTTAAATCCAACTAACTGTAAAATAAATTCATGTTCATTTTTGATATACGTGTAAATTATTTGACAGAAATAATAAAGTGTGCATACTATTGGTGAATCAGCCAATTAGTGCAGAGATGACACATAATAATTAATGCGAAACAAAACATTGGGAAATTCTGTTTAACAAAATACGTATAATATATCTCTCCATTAAAATAGTTAAACGAGACAGTAAATTACCGTTCTCAAGATTCGTTTATTTTCCATATCAATCGACCGGCAAAAATGTTAATAATGGTGCAAAAAAACAAAAGAATACATCGTCTAATTTCTTAACAGCTGTCCGATTTTCTTGGCGACAGGTGGTTGGCGACAATAGAGTGTTGAATTTTTTTTCGTTTGCTTATACATTTTGTCAGAGATGATAATACGAAGTGTTTACTTGTTTTCCTCGCTCGTGAAAACATGTGTAAATAATCCACGCTTGATTGATTTCTTGAAGAAACATAAGTTTCTATTTCGTAAGCGATTCGCTTGCCAACAGGTTTCCGGTCTCAACGGAAATGAAAATGAAAATTTTTTCCCCATTATTAATTATCATTAAGATATTTATTTCCCAAAAGTGTTGATTCTTTATTATATCAAAGTATCTTTTACATGTATTACCAAATAATTCTCTTTTCTGGTAATATATCGAGCAGTTTAGATTCTTTGATCTTTTGTGGCCACCATACCCTGACAAAGATGTTAATAACAATTGAATTATTTTTGACAAAATATAATTTTGTAATTAATCCTGAGTTTTAAATGATGATATATATCTTTTTTGTGTTTTATTATCAAATATTTTAAGAAAAAATCTTTTTATCATAGATATGTATAAAACGTAGATACAGGCACCGCATGATAACGCGTTTTAATGTTGTTTTAACACTTTTAACAATGAAAATGATATACACGCACATTTATAAAATTAATTTGTTGCATTTTAAATCATTAAATTGTTATATTTTTTTTTACGAAGTACTAATTTTCTCATATATAATCGATATTTAAATATTATAGCAGTGTATGATTATATATACGAAAATCATAAAAAATATGATTATTAACGTGTCCAATGATACTAAAAAATATTTTTTATTTACAGTCCTCCAGAAGGCTTTCAATGGATTCGATAGCTCCAGATCAGGCAGTATCCCCTGCGACATGGTAGCAGACATCCTTCGCTTGATGGGACAGCCCTTCAACAAGAAGATCCTCGAGGAGCTCATCGAAGAAGTAGATGCTGACAGTGAGTCCATCGCGAACATATTAATACTTTTTTTATTATCGAAATGACTACACAATATATAAAAACGTGCGATGTTATACTGAAAATAACTACCCCACAAAAGTAAATAAGTTACATAAGAGGCATATATAAATCGCACGTTCGGTCACCATAAATATAATATAAACTATAGACATTGATTAATCCATCGTTACTAATGATGGTATTAGTGGTGTGTCAATATTAATAAGCTATGACCAATATTTTCGATTCCGTAAAACTATGTATTTATATAAATTATTATCAGGACCGTGCGGTAAATTTTCTCGCGGTAAAAAAATCTCTATTTTCGCAAATTCGCATTTTCGATGACGGCACCCCATATGGTTCGTACGTTAGGAGCATTTGTATTGATTTCGTTCCTTGTGCCGCCCCTTACATGATGCCGCCTGAGAGGACCGCGTCTTTGCCCCATAGCATGCCACGGCCCTAATTATTGTTAACAACATCGCAAAATTCACATCTAATTCTTTAGTACGTACCTACAACCATAGCCTTGTTATCCCCATGTCATTCATACTTTGTATTATTTTGTAACAATCTATCAAAATTCCAAAAGAAACCAAAACGAAATGGATTTATGATAATATATGATTTAGTTTTGAAATTATTTTTTCCAAAACACATTAAAAAAATAATTATTCACGATAAAACTGAGAAATTCCCTATAGTATAAATTATAGTGTTTACTGTTGACAACTTCCATCACTCTGTGAGATTAACCGTATTAATTTTGTTCAGAATCCGGTCGCTTGGAATTTGAGGAATTCGTAACATTGGCAGCTAAATTCATCGTTGAGGAAGATGCTGAGGCCATGCAGAAGGAACTAAGAGAAGCCTTCAGGCTATATGACAAAGAAGGTGAGCAATTCCTACATCAGTGGTCACACCGCACTTTTATAAAAAGATGTAATTAATGTATCAGATTTGGTTTAAGCGCCTTTATTCGAGATTTACTCGTAAAAGTACTTTTTTAATGAAATATAAAGTTAGATAAATAAATTGATATGATGTGAGATTTTAACCTCTATGACATGGCAGGTGCCTGGATATTGCTTATATATATTTAAAATCTTTTCGACATTATCACGATGATCTCTTATGTATTATTATAATTTACATTTGCATTATGTCTATATTGTTTCAGGAAACGGTTACATCCCCACCTCCTGCCTGAAAGAAATCTTAAGAGAACTTGATGACCAGCTGACTGAGCATGAATTAGACATGATGATTGAAGAAATTGACTCCGACGGCTCAGGCACAGTTGATTTCGACGGTACGTTACAGAATAAAACAAAATACCATTATCGATACCTGGGAAATAATAATCCAGTAATAGTCCTATAAAGCAAGTTACATATTACGAAATATTATAAGTGTTAAATGATTATAAGAGAATTAATATGAATATTAGTTAAAAAAGCCCGCATAAAAATACACATAAACACGAGTTGATGCGGCCCTTTATAATGTGTCGCCCTGAACCGTAGCTTATATTTATTTGTGTAATGATTCCGGCCCTGTTTATAAATACGACATTACGCTGCCAGGTCCGCGTTAAAATATAAGACTATATAATTTAATTTATCGAAAGTATTTTATTTTAAAGGTCTTTTGTAAGTTGAGATATGCTTTTTTTTAAAAAACTTCAAAAATAGTTCAAAAACTTAAGTCAAATTTTAACTATTTTCGTTTTTGTATCAGTCCTCTGAGAATCTTGCGTCTATAGAATTCTCACGTTATCTAATAATGATTATGATAAAGTTTTACAATAATTTATTATTAGTGGAAAAGAATACGCATCAATTTTTTATTATTATTATATTACATATCATTTTTATTGGTCAAACAACACCGGCAAATCCGTTAACAATCAAACCTATAATATAATGGTGGCCAACGTATGGCACATTACATGATTAACAGTGGCACATTGATTTCAACGTAATAAGTTAGAAAATGCTTAAGATGTATAGCTCATACGAATGTGAAATATATGTAAAAAAAATGGCGCATGATATGTGAAAGCATGGCTACCCCTGCACAAATGCAACTGGACTATCTTCAGTCTTATGAATTGTGATAATACCATTATCTTGAGAATTATGTATAAATGGCCTATTTCTACAGCCCGATAAAGTTGACATTGTCATTTGGTATTAAGTCAATTCTAACATACTTATTGTTACATGTTACATAAAGTTCTACCAGACAATATAGTAATTTACTTTAAATAAACTTGAAACTTTCCTTCAGTGTAGGATCAAAGAAGAAACATTACATAAATAGTGATACATGCAAATCTAAAGGTGAAAACACAAGTCGCTGTCCGGCCCCAGTGCCAAGTTTAAGGTTATGGGTTCGATTCCCGAAAAGGAAACCATTTAACACAAGTTTATTAAACTTGGGTAAGAATTTAACTACAATTTCGTACCTGTGTGGCGAATGACTTAGGATATGGATTAGTAATCCATATCATGATAACCCTGCAAAAAACAGGTCTCCCATATTAATTAGGCCCTTTTCTATATAAAAGAACGTGGCCGGCTAATATGTATTAATGTTTTGAATGCCCCCAAGTTGCTGGACTTTAATATTTGTCGAAGTTTGTGCAGTAAGTGACAGAAATTGAAGAAGGAATCACATTTCATTGAAAAACATGACTGGTGAGATTGGGCAAACAAAATTCAGTTAAATTATTATTCCAAATACTTTATTCTATTATGCTAAATGTCAAATAAACATTTTCCTCCTAAAAATGAAATTCATTTTAATTTCATTAAGAAAAACAGCTCCAAATAAAAGAGCTTATGGGTATATTTGCAAAGTATTAAACTGTATTTCAAGATAATATTAGGAATATGTCAATTGCAAAATATACCAATTTTTGGATGTTTTGATATTATAAGAAAATATGCATAATTGACAACTGCAATACTAATTATACTTAATCTACTTATTGCACAATATCTGCAAAATATTTTTAGTCATTATTAATGGTTTATGGATTTTTCCCAATTACAACATACATAAAGTAGCCCTTTCTCGATTGCCAAGAGCGTTCAATAAAAAAAATTATTTGTTTGGTAGTTTATTTTTATGGACTATTTACCATAAACCATGACAATTGAAATATAATTTATTTTGTGTCTATGCACATATCAAGATGGCGCCATCTGTTGTTCTCTTATTAAAAATGGATTGAATAATGAAACTATATCGAAAAGATATTACATGATATTTTTATGTTAAACATTAAAAAATAAATTGAGAAACTGGGAGTATTGAAAGAAATAATATATTTCGTGAAAGAGATACTTTGGTATGCTATCAGACTTGTCAGTCTTCGTATAAATACTCAAAAAAATATTATTCAGTTGCTAGCCTGTATTGATTTTATATTTTTTTTATTTTCCAGAGTTCATGGAAATGATGACAGGAGAATAAAAATAATATGCAGATAACAGCATTGCAGTTACTTCATTTTAGGCTAAGGATATTCCATAAGGATTTTTCTACATTGCGCTGAATTTTAATATATATAAAATAATAATGTTCTAATTGTTTAATATTATAGTTAAACTATCAAAGCATTTCTAGAATTGCACATATCAGAAATAACACTACAAACTAATTAATATTTAAATGAGTTTTAATAATGATTTTATTCAATTTTTTATTAATATTTTGTTTTTTTATATTATGTTAACGTGTTTACGCACATTTGATTGTATTTTATTCAGAAAATGTTTCATTTCAATTAACTTTTTATGTTGCAATACGAATCTTATAATTTTTAATTATACTATTTTAAAATTAAAGCAATATTTAAACCAATAAATCTAATTTACAAATACACAAATATGGTTTTTGTTATTTTACACATTCAACTTTCAGTGTAATGAATACAATATCAAAGGTCCACTACGATCATAGTTTGTGGGCATCAAAAACGGTTGGTAATTAAATATCCTACATGCGGCAATAATCAAAATATTTAGTAGCAGTCACAATCATAGTTGGCACTATGTATACTGCAGTCAAGTTAGTGCGCAAGTGCTTGTGAATTGCTTGACACCAAAAGTATTTAGTTCGAGTCCTGAATCTACGTAAAAAATGTAGGACTGAATGGATATTGCCTGTAAACAAATCCCCATGAAAAACGATATGACATAATGAAACAGAGAAGTTTTCACATTATGTATTATATTTCCTGATCATTCCCATTCATAGTCAACGAAAGTGAGGTCATGTTGATCATGCTTATTTAAATATCACATATTATTTTGCTATCATTTATTTTTAAATTTAAAGCTTTCAGTATTCAAGCAAACAATTTTATTCAGATATAAATTCATTATAAATATTACATATCGATGGCTTAATCTGAAGCCAGCTAACTCCATTTATGGTTGAAAACCCATTTTGATGCAATTTACGCAGTTTTAATTTTTCTATCATACAAGATTCCCAAAAAATCGTAAAATCACCTGCAAACGCCAGCCAACTCCACTTTAATACATATAATATGTATGTACAATATCTTCAGAAACAGGAACTTGAGGTAGTAAAATATGCCAAAATATAATTAAAATATATATATTATGTAACATATCATATAGAGGTACATTGCGTGTGGAATATACATTAATAATTAAGTGCAAATGACTAAAGATTTTGACACATAAATAATGGCCATCGATGCTAAAAATGTACACATAATTCATTTTATGACACTAAATCATACTAAAAGCAATAAAGCGAGTTTGTTTTACAATTGTCAAAAAATATTTTCAGTTTAAGCACTGTTATATTAAAAATAGTCTAGACTTAGATACACTGTTATTGGCAAAGTTTTTAATATGAAGCATTAATAATAAACAACTGCACTGTTTCTTTACATGCATTACATACTTGATCCTAATCTCTAAAGAATCACTGATCCAACATTACAAGGTTGTATGTAACTTATAGTGACGGAGAGCGTAACGCGTGCAACTGGGGGTTGCAAGTTTGAATTCCACAGCTGCTAATAATTTTTAATAAAAAATGCAGAATTGGGTGTTCAATGCATTGAAATATTGGCTGATAACAAATTATCTAGAAAAAAAATCTATCACAGTAAGTCTTCGCATTGCAGATCACCTATATGCTCCACTTCTGAAGAGATCATTTATACCCTTCACTTTCAAATAGATATCATAAAAAAGTGTGGCTTACATTACCAAAGATTTTCACATTTAGCTTAATGAATTAATTAAGTATTAGCCTATAGTGGTAAACATTACAATACATTATGGCCACGTGACATTGTAAACTAAAACACTTGAAAACTTAATAACCTTGAAAAATTTTACAGCAGCAAACTAAAATAAAATCGACGTTTGATTTGGCAAAGTCTTTTTTTACTAGAGATAATTTAACTTGCAGTGTATGATTGTCTCCCCAGTAGCATAGAAGTTACCTTGCGCGCCTAGCAATCCGAAGATATAAGTTTGATTCCCACATTTGTTATCAACATTGGATCGAGCAATTGTCTGAAAAAATAATCTGTCAAGATATCTTTACATTGCGAATGTCCATATACACCACTTTCGGAGTGGATATCTTCACACTGTATAGATCCATATTTTCTGCTTTGGGAACGAACATAGTATAAATAAAAGCTTATAAAAATATGATTCTTATAAAGAAATCATTGTCTGCCAGTACGATTGAAATCTATTAATAGTAAACATATGCAATCAAATAGAGAAAAAATTTACAATTGTCGCATAATTGATATGTTGGGTTAGTCTAGATGTTACACATTCAGAAAATACTTAGATGTAATTTAAGAATCAATGGTGATGCTGACTACCTTACTATCTACATATTGTTAGAAACAACCTTGTAATAATGAAGTAATGAAAGAATAGAAAATTCAGATCACAATAAATAAATGTCTAACTTTTAGTTGTAATTTTGTGTGAGCCATATAATATTATAAATATAAATTTTTGTGGTATAACTATAATAAAACTTTATACATTTAAGTGTGCAGCATTGAAGAAGCTGTGCTTAATCTATAAAATAAATATTTTCACATAAAAATAAAATGCAAATGCCAATTAATTTATTATGTAGGTAAAATATTTTTTATTATTTCATTTTAAAACTGATTAAGCACATGCATCACAAAACTTTGGTAACAATCACATATTATTCATGAAATACATCAATTATTTATAATTAATTATAATTATTATTTTAAACTTTACTTAAAGATAAATTCATCTTTAATAATTGAAGTAATGAAAGGCATCTAAAGTTGAATAATTAGGTACCCGAGAGTATGTTTGATTGTTTCAGAATCCATTTGAAAATAGTCTATTTTTAAAATGTATAATATATAATTTAAGTAATTCAATAGTTTAAATATTTTTTTTTAAGTATTAAAAACTTTTGAAAAGAGATAAAATTCTTTTAATAACACAATTAAAATATCAATTTGATTTTTATTTTTTTTTATTTAAGACATCAACTTCGATATTATATATAGAATTTATATTACAAAAAAGAAAATGATTACCGATTTTTATAAATTCAACTTTATTAAAATATCATGACATTAAAAACAATCGTAAGATTTTTTCTGTATGATGTAATTTAGAAATAATTTATTTCTATCTATATTGCACTAATAGATATTTTAGATACTATGATAAAGCAAGAAAAACTAAATTCTACTATATCTAAATATGTATTCAAAACACCGATAGAAACTATCTACTAAAGAATTTTTATGCATTTATAGTATTTAGAAGTATTTAATCAATAATTATCATCATATTTAAATTAGACCATCGAGCTTAAACTAACTCATTAAAACTGCTGAATTTTCTTTAATTCAATAAAAATCCGAGCTATAATGTACTCCTAACATAGTAGATACATAAATAAGATTACCTGCGTTATTTTCATGTATTGGGTTAACACTGGTATAAAGTGGTGACAAATAGAACTGACCTGAAGTAAACTGCATTAAGCAATTAATGATTTTTTTTTAAAATATAATAATACTCAAAGTGATTTTTAAAATCACACATTACACACTATAGACAAAATAAAAGGATTTGACAAAACAGAAATTATCGGTTATGGCATTCAATTCTATTTGACACAAGATATCACTAATTTTCCATTTAAATAGAATATTCGACTTAATATTTGAATACAGTAAAATATTCATTAAAATTTGGAATGCAGGTACAAAATGCTTTGCAATTCAAGTTAATTTTTTTTTATTACAAGGCATATGTTTAACTATGAGAAAATCAAATATTCTTTTTCGTGAAAACATCCGTTGTTAAATGGCTGCATATAAAGCAAATTCCTTGTTCAATTATTGCACGGTATAAAACCAGTCTTTCTCATTTCACTTTATAGATTCATCCTAATAAAAGTATAAGATGTCACTTAACATGAAACAACTAAAAACCCCAATTAATTGAATTTGTATTTATTTAGTAGAACTCCATCTCACAACAGCTGAATGATTAGCTTGGTCACAACTTTACAGATTAATTAATTTCACCGGTAGATGTATGGATTGTGACACCATTATTAAAACTAATAGAGTTACAACTGAGATAATTATCGACAAATAATTCGATAGTGAAAACCTTATATTAAATGCGGAAAAATTGTTTCTACATTAAAAGTGAGTGGTTTATTGATAGATATTTAATTTTTGTTTTAAAAAATATATGTCACATATGTAATTGGATATCTGACAGAACTTAGAATGTTTTTTATTTTATTTTCTATCATAACATTGAAGCAGAAAATAAATATTAGATGGCCAAAATAAATAAAAACTCATTCAAAAAATCAAGAAAATGTAGTTTAACTGGTACTTATCAGACATTAGAATATTGCTATCTTAATAAGAGAAAGCGTTCAAAACTTCGAAACCCACAGGTTTTATGGTCCATACAAGATTTATTTCCTATTTCCACAACAATAATAAATGGCTTATCATATCACATTTTTAGGAATACTTATCATTGCATTTTTATAATTTCAGAAAAAATAGTAGGCCATTTTTTATAACAACTTATAACAATGTACTAAGTATGAAACTGACAAGATTTACTGTCAGGTTGTTATAGTATAAATAACAGCTTTAAGATAGTCGTCAAAATCAATAATTTTTGTGTATCACAAAATATTGCTATTGCATAATATTGTGATTATAAGACAGTGCAATAAGATGCATAGTTATCATTATTGAACGGTTGACTTTCAATGTATAGAGATCTGGCTAACTTAACAGTGGATCACCATGATGAAAGAGAAACTTTTTTATGCTCAATATTCTTCCAGATCGAAAAGTAAGGGATGGAAAAACACTTTTCATACATCAAATCGTTTGGGCTAGCTTTACTAAGAAATGATAATTGATTCATTACTTATGTTCCACAACCGAAGTCATACATAAAAAATTATTATTTGAATTTTCTTGACCAGTATTTCAGGCAATTTCACTTAACCATAATGTGACAGCAGTTTTAGATAAATCAAAAAATATTTTTACCACTACACCTCGGTAAATCAATAGTCAGTTTTAATAATAAATGGTCAACAATCACATTCGTGACTGTGCCTTGCAATAGACTATTTTGAAATATTTTTTTAACAGCAATATCATCCATATAATTTCAAAACAATGTTTCTCCATTCGTAGATATGTGTCCACATAACATATCAACTGAATAATTTGTAAAATTTAAAATCACAACACAAACAATTTTATGATCTTTTTAAAACCGTATCCTTTTTGGGTACGCATTCAAATAGGTACATCTTACCTAATATATAAAATCATATTTTTTTGGCATACACTATGAGCATGTAACGCTATATTATTTTGTCAACTCTGGTGATCGTAATTATTGGATACATATAAACTAATCATAAAATCACGGGTATTTAAGCATTTTTTTAACTGGCCGTAACACATAATTTTAAAATGCTAGTACTATTATAATATATAAAAAATCAATGAAATATACAATACAATCATTAAATAAATATGAACATAATGTTTATTATTTCATCCATTGAGTGAAAGCTGAGTGATGGAATTGAAAAAGTTGTATTATTTGTCTTAATCATGTATGTGTGTCAAAATATCATATTCATACACAATATGAAATGATATATAATGCCGCATTTAACTCAATGCGGGCTGTCTGGGTGACGTGGGGATACTCGGTTCGTACTAAGTGTAAATTGTGCATTGAGTGAATTTGGCCAGTGGTGTTATATGGAGCGAATCATGGCACCTGACAAACACTGAGAGAAAAAATGTCTGCATCGAATACTAGAGGTGAGGTGGAATGACTTCATTAAGAACACAGAGGAAAGGGAGCAGACTGAGCAGCCACCTGTCACCTTAAAAGTCATACAACGGTCCTGGAACTGGCTAGATCACATACTACAGATGCCTCCAAAAAGCCTGAACCGTGTTTGTCTATTCTTTCGACCGGTGGAATTGTGGCGTTCTAGAAGATCGGCGGGCACTATCTGTTGGAACTAATTGAATGCTGGAATCACCTGGGAGGATGCAAGATGCCTGGTGAGTGGCAGAAATTCATGGAGGTACCACATAATAGCCATATGCTCTGTATAGTGGATATGGCAGAAGAAGATACAATGCATTTCTTTGCTATTATGATTTCTTAAGCCAACTAATCATGTAACATTTCCAAAGGAATATTAAGTCATGCAAATAACAGGAAATGGTATCGAAAAAAAAAACAGCTGGAATGAATGAATGTGTTAATTAAAATATTTTACTAAAATGGCATTACAGTCATTTATACAGAATATTTTCTTTTTGAATATCAACAGGTGTGAATGCACTGCAATTCCAATATGAAGATTAAACTGTATGATTATTGGCATTAAAAGGTTTTTATATCGATTTTCAGTTTTCTGGTTTATCTACATTTTTATACAAAAGAAAAAATAATAAGTAGTTAAAAAAAATAGTTAAGATTATGATAATAATTATCAATATATTTGGCATATGAATACCCACAATGTTATTCAAGAATGCAATCATCTAATCGAAATTGTTAATTTCGATAAACCTTATTAAAAAAAACTTCATCAATAGACCTTTCTCATTATATTCACTCAAATATAAAGTTTCTTATAAAAAATGCACAATAGACTTATTTCAATCGCATCCCTAGAATAAATTTTATACTAGAAGTAATTTAAAAGTAATAATAATGGATGGCTTGTGAAAATTCAAAAAAAACTTTCTGGTGAATTAGAAAAGTATGAAAGGGCACAGCATTTGATAATTTGGATGATATCACACCATCCTCTTCCTATGAAAAAATAAAAAATAAATGCTAAATCTATTTGAAATAATGTTTTACTTGATTTTCTGCAATAAGCAGTGTAAAAAATATCGCAACAATGGATGAGAACATTATGTAATAGTGTGTAATTTTTGATATTTTCATTGAAACAAATGTTAATTTATTTGAACAAAACTACACTGGACTCTCTTTTATCACAGTATGATATCCCCCAATTTTATTTCGCTTAAATCTAGGAAGCCCAAAAATTTGAAAAAAAAATATTACACAGGCTCTGGATATCTCAAGTGATGAAAATGATGTCGTACCAAATGTGCGTAAACGGTTTCATCTATTGTCTGATAGTGATAATCTTTGTTTTGATTTTAAAGTATTTTTTTTAATAAAATTATAATACAATAAACAATAATGAATTTTATTTTTTGATATCCATTGATTTTTATACAAGGAAACCTATCCACCATTATTTTTTATTTTAGTATACTTTTTATATGGTATCCACCGTATAAAAAGAGAATCCAGTGTATGTCAAATTTATGTAGTGGAATGTATCCACAAATTCTATCTAAAAATGAATAACTAAAATAAATGAACAATTATAAAGTTGCGTTATTTTTATCAAATTTGTGTTTGGGGTATTGTGCAATGCAATAAAATATAATATGTAAGTAAAACTATTTTTACCACATTCAAAATAGGCATAGTCAAATATAATCGGCATGTAATTTTAAGAATAATATATAATATTTCAGAACACCGCATAAAAAATTGTTTGTACCTTGACTCTTACCAATTGAAGAAGTTACCCATTATTTCTATTTTGTCTTCTCAGTCCTAATTATTTAATCTAAACATTAAAAAATAGAAATATTATATAAAACCGGAAACCATCCATTTCCAATATATAATTCTACACTATATTAATGATACTTTCCTCAAAAATTGTGCATACTTCGTGCAAAATTTTCTTACGATACAATAAAACAAAGCAATATAACCATAAAACTAAACTCTTAAATGGATCATGCTTAGAGACTGAATGCAACATCAACTGTAAACTATATATAACTATCTATTTTGCATACATGTCCAAAACCAACTATCTGTAATGTGGCCATAATTAAATATTATCATTGATTAAATTATATTTGTTCTCTTATATAACATATCAATGAAGCTTCCAAGATAATAATTCATGAGCCAGGTTCTTCCAATCTTTTTAGATAATACAATCACTGTGAAGAATAAGCCTTGTATGTGATATTATTTCAAGGCTTCAGAGCTTTTGAAAGGTATTTAATTTAAAAAGGAGAAATTAAATAAGCCTAGAATGGGTGGGTGATCACTTAAGGAATAACACAAGCTACTTCTTTTGGCATATGATGAATGACATCAGATTGCTATGGCGCTAGATATCAACGTGAACAGTTGCATCTATGATGTATGTATAATAACTAAAATAAATAAAGCTTATAGGGAACCTCTGCAACGGAAATTTCTAGCATACTTGTATTTTACACATCTAATGATAGATGTTGGAAAAAAGAAGATTATCTAATGACAGTAATTTTATATAAATGAAAATGCACATTACCATTTATAAATTTTATATCCTTTTACAATTTGCTCCGCATATAAGTTTTTCAATCGCAAAAATGTATTAAGCAGCAATATAATAACTTGATTTTTAACACTAAAAGTGATTAATAAGCCAACAATAGAATGGTTAAAAAACAATCATAGACATTTAATTAAGCCAATCAAATAATTCAACCGTTAAGACTAGCACCTATAGTATAATTTCTTTCATATATACCGTTTTATAAATTTTGTTATCTATCATCTACTTATTTTCACACACCAAGATAAGCCATTTAGTCCCTCGGTAGGTAAAATTCTCAACATCCTTAATAAAAAACGTGAAGTCAATAACATTCATTTTTATAAAAACTATGTAAGTGCATTACAACATTAATTTGCCTTCAAATAGAGAATTTTAGATACACACTCAATACTTTAAATATGTAATAATCCACAATTTACACGCATAATTGCATTGCTAATCTGGCCACTTTTTATCATTTTTAAGAGAAAGCATTCAAACGATGCACATTCGTATTTCATGTCACATATGGGCATTTTATTTTGATAATCGTTTAGTTGTAAGACAAATTTAAGCCAATATATTTCTATCAAATTTAATTTGGTATTATTAAGTTATTGGAGACTAGCAATGTTCACCAGGATTGACAAATGGAAAATGGATTACTTTTAGATGTGTAATACCGATAAATAAGGGTGACGCAAGATAAGGCTACTTTAGTAGATGCTTTCATTCATTAACACAACATATATTACGACAAAAAAAAATATTAGTAAGCCCAAATTTTTCTTATCCAGAAATTTTCACCTTCAATGAAACTATCTCCTACCTAGAAACTTAATCAACTCACACGTATAATACTGATATTAAGGCTGCCTCCAGACGATCCATCAACTGTTATGAATATCCAAAGAAAAGGTGTTTGACAAATATAATGCAGATGCAATTTTCATAAAGTTGTATGACGTTATATCGATCAACATAGCAACTGTCTATATTTATATGTTTCACTTATCAGCGTATTAGAACCTAAAAAAAGATGTCACACAACATCAAATATACTGCATAAACAAGGAGACCAACACCAAGCTGACAATAATTTTATGCAATTAAAAAGATGCAAAATAATAATAAAAAAAAATATGGCTTTGGCTTAAAAATAATATAATAAAATACATTAATAATTATTATTGCTATCTACTAAAATAGTTCTTAGGAATATGAATTGAATCATTTCATTCTAATAGATTTTAAAAATAAGGGCATTATGATTTACTAATATAACTGATTTTTGATGCAGCGTAGCATCAGAAAGGAAGAAACGCGTCAGAAATGAATAAGCCTTAAGAACAATGTAGCTTGAGAACTCGGTGGTACTGTTAGTTATAGCAAGATTATAATATCGGAATGTGTCATCCATGTTTAGGCCTTGAAATATTGAGAGAATTCATTGGAGATGGTCCTTACAAGGCCTTGGTCGGACTTGCTAACCTCGCCTTCTTCACAAAAGATCCGGGTGAAACAGCGCAGCAGATCTGCCTGACGATGGCAGTGGCTGTAGTCTGTATGACGGAGAATTCCTAAGCATAGCTGAAGATAAAGCCCGCGCCTCTGTTAAAACAATATTAAAATATAAGTCAATAACTGATTTAGTGTGCCTATAAATGATAGTAATATATAAAAAAAAAAAATTCTCCTCTAGCAACAAATTTAAGCTCCAATCAGATATTTTTTTAGAGATTAAATTCGATGAATATTGTACAAGTTCATTAATTGTTTTGAAGCATGAATTACAGTTTTGAATCCAAACGATGGATAAAAATTAACATGTATTTGATGCAGATCCAGAAAATGGATCATGTCGGTTAAGAACCGGATAGCTTATTTTAAGCTTAGCTGATGTAAAGCCAAGAGTAAAAAATTTATGTGGCTAATAGTGCTACACTATTCTTGTCAAACATATGTTGTGAAATATGCTCTGTTGTGAAACATAAACATTACCTAACTAATATTTTATATGCAATATTCTATTATATTAGTTCTAACCTGGTCCCCAGGGGATAGATCTGCCAATTGGCGAACCGTTATATCAAGCAGAACCCTCGTATCATTTGTGTAAAATAATGAAGCTGTCGAGCTACGGCTGAAGCAGTCCAGAGACAACTTCAGCACTGAATGAGGAGCTCCTGGTTGGTGATCCAGCACCTTCACAGGATCATCTAGGACAATAAACAATAAAAAAAAACTATTACCTAATATTCTAAATCATTTTATTACTATACACAATATTATAAGGAATTTGGTTTCAAGTAGGAGAAAGAGTAGATCTATATATATTTTTTTTTATTTAAATAGCGGTATAAGAATATTTTTGATTCAACAAAGTTAAAATTGGTTCTCAAATTCTCAAACATACAAATAGATAAAGTGATTTAGGGTACAGCATTGAAAAATACCCAATACAATAATTAATAAATATAATAATAAATGGTTATATGGTATTTGAAAACTTCTATACAGACTATGATTTACAAACAAAGATTTACCTTTTGACTTCTTCAGGATACATGTATGTAAATAATGTTCTAGTATACAAATGTCATACCTTCTCTGTTGAGTAAAAGCAACAATTTTTCAGTGAAGATTTTGGCTTCATTCTTGGACTGCAGGGCATTTAATATCATGTTGCTATCGGGCTCTTTGAACTGAAAATTGAAAGCTAGCAGCACGTTGAGGAACTGTTCGGGTATATTGTCTTCTGTATCAGTCTCGGGAGGCGTCTCAATGAGTTCTAATAACAACAAAACAAACTCCATATCGAGCTGCTCTGTAAAACAGAAATAAATAATAGCATTAGTTATTTCTTAAGCAATTTGTTCAATGGATATCAACAATCCTGATAAAAAATAATTTAAAAAGATATCTTCACTCTTGGGTCATATATTGAATAAATCAGGCATGTGGAGTCAGTCCCAGTCAGTGGAAAAATCAACCGACTACTTTTTTGATTTTTTTAATGAATAACATTATAGCATGCGTCAAATGACTAGAATGTCAATGAATGTATATGATTCGGAATTCTGGGACAACATTATGCTGGACAGTCTCTCAGAGGCAGTGTTATTTATATCTCACTTACGTGTCTAATGCCTGTTTTTTCCTGTTACGACAAATAAAATCAAATAAAAATATTGATTTTATTCTTTTTCACCAGATTTAGTTTTTTATTCGGAGTCAGAGTTTTCCAATTTGTTTCTCTGAGTATATAATAAATTAAGTCTAATTGATTAATTGAACAGCTTCAGCATCATCACGCAGCCAGTAAAGAAACACTGTCAATAGGTTGCATACAATGATATTTACACTATGAGTTAATAAATTAACTAGTTACCAACCAAAATGTGTGAGTGGCAACGGATCCGCCATAGAAAACATGGTGGTGAGAATTTTGGCGGAAATAGTTAAACGAGTAGCGAGTGTTCGGTTCGCTAACATGTCTCGAGCTATCTCTCGAGGCAAAACCGACCAGCATAAAACTCTCACTGCATCACGGTCTAGAACACACATCACGTTGAAAGCCTGAAATAAGGAAAAGGATACATTATACAATTCTTTTAGAGCTAGTTTACACTGAGGCGAGTAATTTAGTACAGTAAACAATAAGAAGATAAATAAGTAAATAGCTTCGTTTCAATTTTCAGCAGTATGATAATGCATAAACATATGACATTCTTAATAACACTTCCAAATTTTCATGATGGACATGACTAAGTGTGAATTGTGTACAACTATGTAATTGTTTACAAGGAAAGTAGAATTGAGTCTAAAACTGAATGTGCATTCTAAAATGACATCTAATGCAACTAATGCATGTATATTCGGTAGCACCATGTACATGAATCTGAGTGAGCCTCGTCAATCAGGAGTATAGATTCTGTGGGAGACTGATGGGTGTCATATTGGTCATATTACTGATACAGAGTGAATTATTTACAATGTTATTATTCAACGAAGACACACAGGATTTAAACATTTGCTAAATAAATAGATAAGAGAGCCTGTCTAAAATATGGTCAACGCACACATCAAGAACCTTAGCCATTTGAAACTGCAAAATAATAACGGTCAATGGGGATTTATATGTAGAAATGCATTCTAAAAATCTTATAAATGATAATACCTGAATAAGTAACTGCCGTATATGCCATCTGGTTTCCATTTGATAAAACAACACTAGAGAGTTCAAATATTCGTAATGTTCCGTACTTAGAACATCACGTGAAACCCTGATGTCAGCATTTGACTAAAATGAGAAAAACAACAAATCATCAATAAAGTTAAGTATTTAAAATTACAATATTCATAAGTACAACATTATACAACGTTTGTAGTTAAGTATTGGGTAAATTATTCAATGTATGAAACGCTGCTATATCAGTAATGTACAATAAAAAAAAAAATGTAATCAAGACACTGTTCTCTGCTATATATTTTATTTATACTTTAAAATATGTAGATTAAATACTGTTGAAACATCCAAAATCAAAATAGATTATCCCTATAAAAAATAATGAATTAAAATAAGATCAATCATTTTCGTTATAAGTACAGGCAGACCTCGACTTTCGCACATGATTGGTTCCTAAAAATATGTGCGAAAGTTAAATGTTCGAAAGTAGAGGGATGTAAAAAACACCAAAAATTGTACTTTA
>JAGVSQ010004254.1:8022-19794 GCA_022683975.1 Rhyacophila evoluta
AGCGATACGTAGATAGGTCGGTGAGATTTATGAGATTTATTTATGATATTAAGTTAAGCTAGTTCAATAATTCGTAAAGTGGAGGCTACACGTGCAATAACTATTATATAACAAATTTAAAAAGAATTCAGAGAAGTATCGGGTGGTGCGATAATAGGTAAAGACTCATTGCAAGCTGTATACTCGTAGATGTGTAGTATGAACTTTTTCAGCTTAATTCTAAATTACTTCATTCAATCAATGAACACTAAAGATTTTAAATGAAATCAGTTACATGCTTCAATAAATAAGAATTGTGCCGATAACAATATAAACATCACTTAATTACTTCACGATTCTTTCAAAATACATAGTAAAGATTTTTGGCAAGCTGAACAAACCAGATTAAGGGCGTTTTTGAAAAGAGTATAAATAAAAATGAAACGGCGCTTTTATCAATAAAACTTAAATGGATTGAAACATGACGCATCATTATTGTTTAATTTTCTTGAAACGGAAATCCTGCAAAACATAAAAGCCAGAAACAGACTCTTACAATTATTCAATCCCAACTCGAGTGTTGAATGCAAAGAAAACCGATACTTATGTTGTGCTCCTCAAACTGTATTCATATTTCATATATTTTACGATTGTAATAATATTATTAAGGATATAAAAAGACCGGAATTTGTATTATGTCCTTTTTTTGTATGGCTGTTACAATTTTTAAAAAATGCTTTATTTTAATTATTAGTCCGTATTTTGATATCAAACATGATTCAATTATAATAAAAAGTTTCATACGTCTAATACAACAACATAGATTTATATATTATATATAGATATGACATATTAGAAGTGAGGATGACATATTTCCATAAAGTTAAACGAAAAATGTCTATACTCATTTAGTTTAAACTAGTTTACATAACTGGATACATGCCTTATCCTAATGTCATACATAAGTACTAACCGCTGTCAATTAACTACAGGTTTTCGCTTATAATAATAAAAAATACCTTAAAAAAAAAAAATCAGTATTTTATAAATTCTAATTTTGGAAATTGAAAAAGACGTAAATTGTGCTTCCCATACCATTGTAATTGTAACTTTTTTTAACGAATTTTCATATTGTATTCCAATTGTATAATACAACATAATCCTAATTTTGTATTTTAGTTATAAATTTATAATATTTTGTTCCAAAAGTTAAATAAGCTTTTTAATGGTATGGTTAAGGTGAAAAGTGTGCCCAATTTATGGTGATGCATATATGAAACAATCAGTATTTTTTAAAATTAAAACATAAATATTAAAAAATTAAAATGCATATCTATTAAAGATTTTTTTGTAAAAACTTCCCATATTTTATGCAATAAAAGAAGCTGATTTTTTAGAACAAAAAAATTAAGTAGTGTAGGGTCAAAGAAGAGTTTTTTTGTATAGCGATTAATGTTCGTTGATAAAATAGTAAATTGTGTATATTTACGTTTAATTATCTAAGCATTATTATGTTTTTTATTGACACAAGTAAGAAATGACAAGTTCTCATACTCTAGAGTTTCCGCTTTTAATACTTTCCCCTCTTTGCAAACTGAAGGCAAAGCATTAATAATGCATCGAATGTATAGGGATTGTTTGAGGCTCGGCAATTTTCTTTTTGTTGTAAAGTAGTCTAGTGGGAATAACGGAATAGAATATTTAAAATAATGGCCGAAATACAGAGACGCCTTTCGTTTTATATGGAAAATCTTCGTGTTTGTGTTTTAAAATTGTATTTTATATGAGCCATCTGGAGATTTTTTATTATTCAAAAAATCGATAAATGAAATATTAATAGTAACCCCATTTTTTTAATATCTCAAACCAAAAAAGCAATAATGAAATGAATTCAACGCACCGTGAAATCTGAATGGTTTTCAGCGATAAAAATAACAGTCTTTTATGAATTATTAACTAATATATTCACAGTCTTTTTCTTTAACGTCCGTAAAATACGCTTTATAGAAATGTTTAAAGAAATGTATAAATATAACTGAAGAAAATATCGGCAAATTTCATAAATAATGATTGAATATTGAATATAAATCCTGAACGGGCTGCAACGCTTTTAATATACTTCGAAAGTATTAACTTAAAACTTATTAGACACTGATGCTACTTATGACAATCAATCATTTTCTTAAGAAGTGAAATTAGCTTATCTTACATTTAAATTTATTAGAATTTCTAAAAAAGATTCTTAAGAATAACATATTTTTAAAATTATTTATTTGTCTACAGTTCTTCATATTTTGGTTATTCGTTATTTGTTTTTTAATGAGCTGTTTTAAAAAATAAAGATATAAAATTTTATTAATCGATTTCTCAGTAATGTGTCTAAATGTTCCGCTTGAAATTACGTAGATTCTAAACTTTTATCACAAAATTGATTTATAAATGATTGCTTTTGTGCAATTCAGCTCACACGCCAGCTGCGTTCATCCAATTAGAGCTCTAATTTTCTTAGGTTTGGTGTTTTATTGAATCTTGCAGTAGAAAACACCTACAGAAGTAATTAAAAATTAATTTTATTCCCCGACAAGCTTGAATCGAACACTAATTCTCCATTTGAATGTAAGCTTAAATTTGTTCAACATGTTTCATTGAATCATTTTATATTCAGCTTCTCACTCACGCGTTACAGACCTACATTTTTTAAATTGAAACTCTATCTTCAAAATCTTTTAATCCATATTTTTATACAACGCACGCATATTTTCAAACAATGGCTGTACAATCCGCCATAATATTTCAAACGAAGATGAAAGCTTGGCTCATTCAACATATTGCCTTGAAAGAATTTTATTTGGCTGACCAAATTACGTCTAAATATATATTCAACAGTGATACTGGATACTAACATGACTCATAGCACATAGTATTTTACCAACGTAGAGGATTTTAAAGTATTACGTCGAATAAAACATTAAAAATTAAGTGGCTTAGTATTCTAAGCCTAATGTATTTCAAGAATATTTTTTTCATGTGAGTGCATACATTTAACATGTGGAATTAATGTAGGATATTTTATTTACGAGCGTGTCTTAACCGCAAAATATAAATCAATTTAGAGTACTATATAACAAGTAACACTAAAATATTTTCAATTTATTAAGCGCCACGTGTCACAGTGATTACGCGTTGTATACGGTGTTTACTCAAAAGAAATCATGGCATCACCCCGTTTGTATATATATTTGCATTATAAACCGGAGCGTACATTAGTTACGCACAATTACATTGTTTTAATATAAAACAAAATATACAAATAAACTTGTTTTTATATACGCTTTTGATATTTGGGCGAAATTATTTTTTGACTCTAAGGATTTAATGTGTATATTCAGATACTTCGTGATTTTATAAAAGTCAAAAATATTATAATATACTTTTATACTTTATACCTAGGGATAATAGTATGTATTGTATCTTCGTTTTCAAAGCGGTAACATAAAAGAAAATAGCGGTAGGTAGTATCTACATTTTAATCGTTTGTATTTGGTTGAAAACTCTCTTTTTTCGGGGAAAGAGAGGTTTTATGGCTTAGAGAGTAAACCGGAATGAAGATTCTTTCTATACAAACTCATAGAGATTTACACTGGCCGTTAAAAAAAAATAGCATATAAATTCCGCCTACGTGGTCACAACTCAAACTGCCCCAGATGTCGCATGAATAATGTGAGTAATCCGGAGGTGAATTTGAACGTTCACTACCGACAGGTATTTATACACTGACAGCGCACACTGGATAAAAATAATTGTCAAGGATTATTTTGTTATTAAGCAACCACCTACAAACAATCATTGTGACAACTCACTCAAAAATATACCGATATTATGTTAGCATAAGTATAAAGTTTATTCTACAATTAGTGTTGGAAAATTTCAATAATCCAGAAACACCTTAAGAATATTATCTTATAAAATAAAACCTACCATTATCATCAAATTTTCGTGATTATATAAAAACGCGTACCTAGGCAAAAATTATTAACTTTTTTGTTAATCCGTAAATGAAACAAAACATCAAATCTTTTTTATTCCACGTCAATTTTATTTATGCTTTTATAAAATTCAGCCGTCAAAGTAACAAATGTCACATAAGTTTGCCGAATTGTTAGTTACAATTATTTATTTTATATTTTCAGTTTTATAAATAAACTCATTGTTTTTAAATTTAAGAACCAAGCACCATTGAAAATGAAAAATGGCAATGCGTGATTGTATTCTCAGAATATAAACAAAATCTACAATCATAATCTTTATTATCATTGTGGTAATATAGTCCCCGCTGAACCTCGACTTGATCAAGTTGACTAATTCGATTTTATCCATTTTATGAATTTAAATAACGAATAAATCTTACTTTCTACCCCATTTATCCATGACAGCTGGTTTTAACCATTTTTTTATTACATTTTGATTACTATATATTTTAAGTCCATTCTATATGGTAACGCGTGGTATTATACTAAAAACAGAAAACTTTCCACGTAAACAAACTAAATTCATCCATTCAAATGTAAAAACTCTTTTTCATAAAAAAATTTAAATGTAACTAAAACTACAAATGTATGTCCCAAAAGCGCATATTAAATATAACAATCTTTTTAATTTAAATATAAATATAACAAAAACCATAATCTAAAAATGACAGGTAATTTATAATATATTAACCATGATAAATCTGAAAAAAATAATCCCTTCATCATATTAAAAATAATATATATATTTAAGACTTAAACGGTTATTTAAATTATACAAATATATTTTACACTTTCCCTTACATTTTGGCGATTTGATATAATCTCTCGTTTAAAGTTCTAAGATTGTATGGTAAAGTAATAATAACACGATTCGATTGCGTTCACACAAATTATTTTAAGCCTTCTTTCCACTCAGTGAATCGATATTTTGTTACGATTTTCATAAGAAATTATCATGTGTTGTTTTCTTTCTTAGCTGCATTTAACATTGGTAAATATTGAAGAATGTTCTTTTAAATTCTAATTTAATTGTATTGCTTGAATGTTATAAAATTGAATTTAATGTTAAAAATTATTGTTGACGAATTATTTTGCTTTGGGTATTACCCCTCACATTCATTTGAAACTTCATATGAAATAATTTACCCATTTTTCAAAATCACCCGGATAAAACACATATTTTAATATCTTAACATATCAAAAGATGAAAGCTCAGTCAATGCAATTGACAACATTGAAATGGAAATTAAATTTGCAATTAGTTTTGATTGGATATGGGCTGGCTTTATTGGGCAAATGCGAGCTTTTTGTGCGTCAAGTATTATATTACTGATATTTACATTTGGTGGCGGTCTGGCGGATGCGAAATCTGTCAATACATGTGCAATAAATAGTTGGAACAATACGTGCTATCTGTTCTCTGTTGAACATTGAATGTGAACGGAAAATTGTGTTCGCTTGTTTAATTTGCCGTTGTCTGTTTTGGCGGAATTTTATCATTGTAATTTAAATATTGACAGGTGAGAATTTTACATTATGTTTGCGGTATGTGATTGTTTGTACACATAAATTTAAGTTTGTTTGTTTTGCCTAAGCACGAAAGATTTTATAGCGTTGCCACCACATGCATATATACAACATACAGTATAATATTGTAAACACAAATATATAAAGAACAAAAATAACAACAATTACTTGGAGTTTTTCTGTATATATAAAATGTTTTAAGCCCGTAAAATAAAAAAAGTAATATACAGCTGATATTAATGAATTTTCTCTAGAGTCTTTTCAAAATAATAACATTATGGCTGTATTATCGTTTTTTGATATCTTTATTGTTTTTAATTTTTGAAAACTTTATTTCATATAAATAATCAAAAAAATAGACAGTTGTCAATGTTTTTATTACATATTTAATATTTTTGCCTGATAGTACTCGAATTAAGCTGAACGAAAACTAAAAATATCTTAATTCCCTGTTGATTATTATTAATGACCTAAGGCTGCATTTCGACATTTCCGGGCCGGTTGTTAATTACGTAAACTTCGGTGCCAGAAATCGCAGGCTCGAACTACGCATTTGTATAAGAAAAACATCGACTATACAAGACTGAACATCTGAAGATATCTAATTTTTGTAAGTAAACAGTTTGTAAATTTGAGTCTATAAATTATATAATTAATATTTTTGACTGATGGTGCTAGATGGAAATTGATTTTAAATTTTAAATTATTTTAAACTGGTCAACTTCTATATGTGAAATATATAAATATTACATATGGAAGTTTACCAGTTTTAAATAATTTAGAATCTATAAATTATGACTGTCCATATGACCATAATGTCTTATATTTAGAGCAAATGTTATTAATATAGATATAAGTGTATATGAATAACATGCAAATTTATGTTTAAAAAGATAGCAACATCGTAGTGGAAACATACCATTTTCACAGATTTCAAATATACATTACATTATACAAAAATATGTATGAAAAACTATCGACAAAGAATCGTAATCATAAATAACACACACTTTCACTTTTCAATACAATTATAAAATTGTAAATACTATAAATGTGTCTCATTTTTTTATATTTTCTCAAATTTAGTTTGTATATTTTATTATTAGCAGTAATCTCAGGACATCAAAGGAAGTTACTTTTATTCAATCATAAAACTATATAAAATCTTTGATATAAAATAATAATCCAGAATGGTAAGCAATACACTATAAATTTTATTATTTTTATGAAGATTTTTACAACACGTCTGACGTGTAAAATCTTATTTTATTTTGGATTAAGACATAAATTCTTAAATTCTTCTTGGAAAATAATAAAATATGAACGTTATTTTTTGAAGAAAATCATAGACTCGCTTTGGCCAACCAATCCCAACAATACGGGCGCACCTTTTGTGGAAAAAATTGGTCGACTTGGATTCCCACAATGATAAAAATAACATTCGGCTGCCAATCATAAAATGTTGTATCTCAACTGAATAGAAATATAAGCTGATTGAACTAAAATCATTTAAGTATGGTTTCAATCTCTAAAGGATTTATTTCCAACAATGGCATTATATTAGTCGTAAAAAGGCCATATCAGTATTTATTCAAGACATAAAATTACTATTTCAAATCAAATTTGATTTTTACAAGCAGTGGGCTTTTTAAATCACTAATCTAAGAAAAGTTTGTTATTGTTTTAAAATCACCTACGCATGAAGTCCAAAATTTATAAAGGACCTTTATATAATATTTTAACCATAGTCATTTGACTACAAGCTATATATTATTATGTACTTCGTTCTCTCCGAAAGTCTGTACTCTAGTACCACCATGAATCTTTGTAATGCGAAGAAATGTTTTGATAAAAATTTTAATGAGAGTTGGTTAACATATAATTGCTCAACCCAATTGGCATTGCGTTTCCAATTTTTCTGTAAATCCTCCCCGGTCTACCCGGTAACCGAGATTTAAGCGCGCGTTTTTAATATCCGTGGTATGTGAGATCGATTCACACAACTGCTGGATTTTTAACAATTCAGTCAAAAAATATTAGTACATATTTACAAAGCTTAACATCCAGACAGGTATCAAATTTGAACGATGGTAATGGCAGCCTTCAAAAATGCTTTTAATTAAGTGAAAAATTCTCAATAATTTTGTCTCCCAGCATCCAAGATCTTAACGTGCGCTTTGGAGCTTCAAATTATATAGCTACTGTATTTTTTTAAATTTAAATAGACAGGATTTGATACCCAATCATTTGATAAATTGGGCGACGTTAAATATTAGAGAAAAATTTTGAGTAGACTTCTTCATATACATACACACTTTGAGATATATATATATTTACGAAGCAAAAATGATAAAAAAAAACGACAATGAAAATTTTGCAATAAAAAAAACATAAATATTCGTGATTTTATACAAGTATCCTACTCTTAATAGCATATTTCTCTAATAATCAAGAAATAAAAGTCAGCGATTTAGTACCGGAGGTTATGAGAAAAAAAATCACAGCTGATATTTTTTTATTATATTTCAACGATAAAAGAATCGATACTCAATAATCTAAGGAACTGATTGACAGCAAAATTTTCCGAAAAAAATCCAACAAGAAGTGTTCAAATTGCGAAGATACATACATGCACATAACTTTCTGGAGTTGACACTTTCATACTGCAAAAACTCATATATACCACACTGTCGGAGCGAATAGAGTTAAAAATACATACCAATAAAAAAATGTGGATTGTCGTCATACTGACTACAATATTTTTTATATTTTAATTTTATTTTTTAAGACGTTTTTGCATCAGTTTTCATTCTAGGACCTGTAGGAAGTGTTCTATCAAATTTTGTCGCTGTGAACTTTGATATACTCAATAAGCTCATAGTCGTACACGCTACTTACAATGTAACAAATGATAATAGTTCTTTAAACAATTACATTAATATTCGATTAAATACAGCTAAGTATAAAATGTATTTATTTGCTGACATGGTGTAAAAATTCCGAACTATTTTCAATGTGATACATTTTTTGTTTAAATTTTTATAGATGATAATTTGAATAATAAAAAACTCAGATTTTTTCGTTGCCAGTTTTTTTCATATTCGTATTACCGATACAAACGCGTAAAGTAAAATCTGAAATTCTGTGATTTATTACATACAAAAGAAGCTTAAATCATGTTCACTTTCTCGTTTTCTATTTTCATATATTTTTTAAATCCAGCTGTATTCTATGTTAAGATTAACACACACTGTTTTTACTGGAAACCACGTTGATATCAAATATTCCATGTCGGTTTTTTGTATTTTTTTTCCGTACACATTCTCCATACTATGTCGGATAGATAGTTTATTAGAAGTTGGACGGATCCGACTATAGAGTCAAACTTTCTTCGTAAAGTTGTTTTAACCAGACTCAACTTCATTTTTCAGGATATTGCGTTGTTTTTATGAAGGTGAAAAAAGATTTTTATGTTACTTTGAAAATAAATCTGACAAAAATGTAACTTCAATGAATCATAACATTGTGATGTAAGAGAAGATTTTCCCTTCGTAGACAATATTATGGCAATCTATAATATTTAAAAAAATAAGCGAAGTATTATAAAGAAGTAAAATAATTAATAAGGAATAAGGTAATCTGAAGTATTCATTTCTCGCTGCTAGGCATCAATCGCGTGTATTGCATAATTAGTTGTAGGGCTTAGGGCGTTTTGATGTACAAACGTCTCGAACGTATCCTATGTGTGGGAGCTGGTTTACGAAAGAGTAATGTCGCTAGTAGAATAGAGATGATGTTACGCATGCTTAATCAATGTCTTAGTGCATATGTACAGCACGCAAAACGTCCTACTCTTACGCATTCCACCGACTAAAAGATCAAAATGACAAACCACTTTATTTGTATTCCCTTAATTATATTATAACGAGTATATTTAAATTTTCAGGTAAGACAATCAATAAAACTAACTGATAATAGTATACTGCAGCATCTGTAGTAGTATTATATGTACAGATGTTCCTGTATTTTTTCGTAAAATTTTATTTAAAAAACTAGAACAAGATAAGTACACTTTATTTTAATATTTGAACGTAAATACCACAATATAATATATCAGTTTGTGTCGATAAGTATATGCAACTCTTATTCTGAATCGCGAATATATTTTATGTAAATGTGTGAAAGATATGATTTAATTTTTCTATATTTAATATTCTCAAAACATTATCCAATCCGAAATTATGCGACCAATTGTACTTTCAATTTGATAAGTTAGTCATGCCTATGTGAACTTCAGGCATCCTTAAAATTGTAGCCTCAACTCAAGTCTGGGGGCGTTTTAATTATGGCTTGAATAATTTTAACTTAAGCAAGGACGAATAATAATACGAAAAGCTGAGAAACAGTTTCGCTGTAATGAATTTCGACAAGCAAGTCATCCGAATCAAGAACAGCGATATTTGCATAAATCTGAGATGTAGGTCACTCCATTGCATTATTAAACAATTTGTTAATTATACCGTCCTCGTCGCATACACCAGAAAGTTCAGAACTATTATTTAAATTATGATACATTTTTCACTCATACTGACATTATTAACAATACTCGACGATAATTTATTGTATACAATCATTATTGAAACTTATGTCAACTGTGTTAATGTTTTTTGTGAACGATGACAGGATTACGTCAGCTACTATTTGTACAACACCATACAATGAACGACATGAGATCATCATTTTATTATATATAATACATTTACACTCGATTTGAATGTGAAGGATATGGATCCTTTACAAGACGAAGCCTTATTTTAACAGATTCATTTTTTTAATCAACAATATGCAAATTCTTACAAATCGATCACCAGGGCCAAGAATTCAATGAAATTATTGATATAACACATCTTATTTTTTTTAGTCATTTTATTTTTTCTTGTTATGCAACAAAAGTAAATTCCAAGTTCCAAAATGTCGATAATTCTTGAGATTAACTTTAGATTATACAATAATATTTATTGTTGATAATATCATATTTCTTAAATACCAAATCATGTGAAATATAAAATTTTATCTACCAAACTCAAAATTATTTTTTAATACGTAATTATTACATTATTTATAATTGGAATATTTTTCATGTATAATCAATATTTTACTCAAATGACGAGTCACTATCTAATGAACTTTATTTTATTATTAATCAATAATATTATTAAATTATCTTTCATTGAAAAAATACGTATAGTAAAATTAATATCCCATATCCCCTTAATTTATTTGTATGTGTATATTTATCTTACAGTATTGTATTTATTTGTCATTATTTTTCATAATTTTAATATTTCATTACTCAACTACTATATATATTTTAAATATCAAATAAAGTCTTCACGAATATGACTTAATTATTTTATTTATTCTAGAGTGGCTAGAAAAATATTATGGTTTGTATTTTCAAATAATCGGCTTAATATCAGAGAATATTCTATATTTAACAGTAATAAATAAAAAAAAATGCTCCATGTCAATTATTGATGTCTGTGAAAATTAAAATACTGTTATACAACTTAATATTTTACATTAGTCACATACAGATCAATTATATATGAGCACGTTTTATTGTATTACATTTTACAAAGTGAATTAAAATCAAGGCAAGACATCACTCTCAAAATATTATATTTTATATTAGAGTCCAGAGAAAAGTAATATCAAAAGGATTATGTCACATAAATTATTGAAGAAAGGTTTTTTTGGACGATACGACAAAATTTATGATGACTTACACGTGAAGTAATAAATATTTAATATAATAAAAAGCTAGTTTGCCAACAATATTTTATTTTTTCATTTTTACTTCACATTGATCCGCAATTTATTTTAATTTTCAAACTTACCGACAAAAATTGCGCTTTTTTTTTATAATTTTATAACAGTATTCGCAATATATTTCCACGCACACACACATCCGTAACATAATCTGTGAAAAAATAAGACCCATGATGTAAACTATGATATAATAAACAACACACTTACAAATGGAATATTATGAGTATATGGATTTATATTGCAAGACGTGGGGAAAATATAGTATAAACAACCACGGTATAAAGATTTATAATTAAGGACTATTTTTGTACAGAACTGATCGTCAATTTATTCCATAATTAATATTTTCGTCTGATGGTGCTTGATGGAAATTGATTTTAAATTCCAAATTATTTAAAACTGGTAA
>JAGVSQ010004255.1:0-19791 GCA_022683975.1 Rhyacophila evoluta
ATTCTCGTGAAAAATAATTTGTCAAGACGTCTTCACATTGCGGAGATCCATATACCCCTCTTTTGGAGTGGATATCTTCACACTGTGTAGATCCATATGCTCCAAGTTGGAAAATAATTGTTAACAAAAGATAGAAACTCCTGAAATTGTCACATAGTTGCAATATAGTCCATATTGGAGGTGAATATGGTTAAAAGTAAGAAAACTAATGTAAAAATTCCATTACACGTCGTTAATAAACATCATTTTCCCCATTATTAGCAAGGAAAACTTGGATGTTGAATAGTGTACAGATTCAATGTATTATACTGATTGAGGGATATATTTCCAAAGTGAACTTATTCCACTGTCCCAAAATTTAAAGAAGAAAATTTTGAACAAACATTTTTTTGGATATATGAATCGGATAGCATGCAAAATGTTTTGTTTTAAATTTTGACACAGTGGAATTAATTCACTTTGGAAATACGCCCTTCAATTATTACATCAACCCTCATAATTCGGCCCATTAAAGATGAGTGATTAGAGCATCACGCTTCGATTTATAAGTATCGGATGTGCACCTGGCTCATTCGGGTGGATTGAATTCAACAAATTCAGAATACATTTCAATGGGCTGATCAAATAGCTGAAAATCGATGTAATAACTTTAATAAATCATCACAATATGGTTGGTTAGATTGTACTTAATGCACCCATAAATTACACATGATCAATTGAATGATATTTTCCAGCATAAAGCGAGATTCAGAAAATAATAAATTATAAGAGTAAAACGATCAAGACATGGCATTAAATCGGTGTTTATTAAACAAATTAGGCAGATACTATTCTATAAATTTATGATTTTACATACATCTAAACTAAACTCATCTCACTCAAGTGGACAATGTCGATAATCGACCTAATTTCTTAAACGTTGCTATTTTTCGTATTTGCATCTCTATTCTAAGATCGAATGCCAATGAAAAATTTGTAGATTTTTTTGTGAAGGTTCTAGTAATAATTATTTTATTTTACCTAAATTGAGGCATTACTTATCGCCAAACAGTAGTTGAAAACCAGTTTGATAAAATAAACGATAGCGGTTGACAACCGACTGTGTATGTAATAAATAATACATTATAAAATAATATTACATAACTTTCGACTTCTAGTTTGCATTGAAATATTGTTTAAGTGATTTCTGTGGCTATTATTAAACGGGTGATTACCAAAATAATTACATGTTTTAGCAAAACTTCTGCACACAAATTATTATAGCGATAAAAAAATTACTACGCAATTACCGAGCAATTTTAATGCATGTATATAAGATAATCTACAAATATAATAATATATCAGTGGTTATCTTTGCCTATATTGTTTTATTCTGGTTGACAGTAAATAATATTATGTATTCAGCGGGCAATTATATTCAGTTTGCAAATCCACTTTCAGGCGCCATGGCTATATGATTATTTATTTATGTACACTTATAATACATTTATATCAATCGCTTGTATTAGAAAATTAAAGTAAAAGTACTTTTATATACTTATATCTTGTTTATCAACTATTATTTTACTAAGCAATATTTATTGAGACCAGTCATTTCTAATGTATACCCAAATGTATACGCCGATTAAATAAATAAATATTTATACAGTAAAACTTCAATATAACAGACTAATGCAGGCGATGGGATGTCCGTTAAAACGAAAGTGCATTATATTAAAATAGATTTTCTAAATGTATTTTTTCACTAAGAAAATAAGCGGCGAAATTCAAGGCTAGTGAAATTTTAAGAAAATAATCTAGTATGATTCGCACTTTTAAAGTCGCCTCTTTTTATATAGTCAACTCCCAAAAGTTACAAAAATATTAGTCTTTTTTATTCTTTTAATAGTTTATATCGTGTAAATAGTATACTTATATATCGTAATCAGGTAGTTGTATACTGAGCTTGACTTAGATAATATTTAAGTAGATTTTTAGTTTGATTTGACGTCTTGAAGGCCGTCATTTACCATTTTTAATACACATTCTTACTTTTGTTAATGGTTGGAATGTTCTAGTTATTTCGGTTGAGAAGGATTTACTTTAATCACTGTGCTACCGTTCACACTACATTCTGTTCCATTCACCAAACACTGCTTCTTCACAAATTCGTTTCCAATACAAAACATTCTTATAAAATTAGTAATATAACAGTCAAATGCCGAAAGGTGAACGATAATTTGATTTATTTAATTCATTGGTTTTATATTTATGGTCAAACTTACACTACTTAAATCACAAAATCCATACACCCATGTATTATTATTTTTAATTTTACAATTTTTTTCTACATATCGTGTAAGGCGAAAATCTGACTAAAATCACCTTGTGTTGAAGTTTGAATACTGAATAAAAATATAATAATAAAATACAATAAATATTATTAATCAAAAATTTATTCAAGAATTACAGTTCCTAAAAATTATGCTTAAGCAGAAAGCTCGATAATAGGATCTGCATAGTTTTTATTAGTTTTGGAGATATAAAAACAAAATTAAAACTACTGTGTATGTCATAAATTGTTATATTAATTAAATTAAATCAATAGTTATTATACAAATGTCAAATTGACAACGGTTTATCCTTATTAAACGAAGATTAAAACGTTTATTCAGTTGGCTTATTTTACACTGTCAGAATATAACTATTTTGAGAAAATCGTCATGCGATATGCTCTTGTAAATCGTCACCTAAGATGCCGCCTGCAGCTCTCAAACACAATGTGAAATAATGATAAAGTTTTTGTCTTGAACTCAAGGCGATGAATGAATAAAAAAAATCATCAAAAACTTGAAAGCACACAGTGTTGTCATTAATCAAAAGTTCGGACTAATGCGATGGATTTTATTCTTTTGCAATTACTTCGGGCGGCGTTCTGTGCTGACTACTCCGCCGGATTCGAACCGCCTGTCACTAGTTCATTTTTTAGCCTTCTGTTCTACCGCGCCGCTACCAATTTCAATAAAAATAATAGGATTATTTTAGTATGGGTGGATCGAAAGTAGAAATTGTAGGGGAGAATTTATTGTAGTAGACTTACATCTAATTATTTCTTCCGGATATAAATATTAACTTAAAAAATATACATTTAGATTTTTCAAAATTAAAATGCATTTATCATATCATAATATACTCGCATATAATTAACTAATAGACTAATTATTGTAAGTGATATACAAAATAAATTTTAGTTATTATATTGGTACACCATCACACAGGTCCGTGTCGTGCTATGAAGCAGAGACGTGGTTGAATCAGGCGGCATCATGTAAGGGGCGGCAAAATTAGCGGAATCAATACAAATGTTACAAACGCATAAACTATTATTGTGGGGCAGCGAAATTATCTGAAGAGGCGCGATATTGTTTAAATGCGAAATCTACTAGGCTTGAAAGTAAAAATTGCGAACGAAAAATTCTAGACTAAAGTACGAAAGTTGAAATTGAAAAAAACTTATAGGTGAGACTTAAAAAACGTGAAACCAGAAGTTGAAAATATTTTCGGCGTGCACAAAAAGACGGTATTTTAAAGACTAATAAAATCTACCATCCGGCTCTGCTCGCACACGTAACTTTGTTTTTAATATGGTTGTGTTGTCTTCTTCATCTACATTAGCCGAGTAAGTAGTTCCCCTAGCTGGATCAATCTGCACGTGTTTCAATGTTTAAGCAAATAATCAAAAATTATTCCTCGTAAAATACTTATCTCCAAGTTATCTCATATATATTGAATTAATTATTTATTCGTATAATTTGGTTAGTAATTTTTAATATCAGTAGCTTAATGATCATTTTAGTTAAGTACGTAAATAAAAATAGACATTTTTAAATATTATATATTTCTTCGTATGCTATACGGAATGTATGTTGCTTTCGTCAATAATATACTTTAAAAAATAGGAAATATGCTTCTTACTTAATACATATTATAAATATTATATAGTACACTATTAGTAGATATTATTTTCAAACAATCTGTAGAGAATAGATGTTATTTATTTGTAATATATATTTTTTAGTTTTACTAGTGGTGCCAGATGATTACAGTATAATTAGTAATAGGTATTTATATAAATATACATCTGTATCATTTAGCTTTTGGGATTTTTATTACAAAGTCTGGTTGCTAGCAATTCGCATAATATAGAGGCTGCTAATTCTGTAAAGAAATATTTCTACGGCTCAGAAGTGTCTCGTGTAATTACTTCACATAATAATTGCACCCAACTTTCGACCGGCTCTTTATCTAAATTATTGAAATAACTTTCATCATAGAAAACCTGCAGTAGCCTAATGCAGCGTTTCATCCGACGTCTTCTTTATGCCTCTAATAACGCGGCTGGCTTTAAGTGTAGAAGACGTACCGTTAACAGCGGGTTGGAATCCCGCTGGGTTGCGGTATTGTTAAGTCACACCATAGCACCTATGAATCTCAACATGGCGTCTCACACTTACCTACAAACTTCATAATAATATCTGAACTTATAACGCCTGAGAATAGATAGATAGGTATACATACATCTATTATAATATTTAATCTCATCCTGTCTAAATAACATTCCTTTGTATTAATTATATTATGGTACTACGACATTCTGAATTATACACAAAGCTCATTTTAGTAATGTTATTATCCTTATGTATTTCCCATAGGCTACATATTCTTCCATTTTCGACTTTTCCTGCTTACTAGATTGATAATATTTACATAGAGGTAATTGGTATAGTAGCGAAATGCATGATGCCAATCATATCCTCTGGCAGTGTCCCAATATGTCGGTTGAAAGGGAAGAATTTCTCAAGTCGGTTCGACCATCTATCGGACCGGTCGGCCATTGCGACTTGGTTTATACAAAGGATAATTTTGAAGCTTTCAAAAAATGTTGAGCAATCTTGCGGTTAGCAAAAAAGTCTCTTCTCAACAAGGCTAAATTAAATATTAACAGGACATAATGAGTTAGAGTGGAAATCACGCTCATTCTAGTGTATGCTAACTAAGGTATTTGGGAAGCTGCTCCTGGGACACTTACGGTACTTTGAAGAACGCCTCACGTTCGTTACGCCACGGTATACGCCCGTGTAACGGGTTTGGCGATGTGGCAGGTGGTAGAGGGGAGCACTTGGGTGAAAGGTCGTGTTATTTCTTTCTGGGTAAAAAGCTTTTTTTACAATTTCCCATACTTTTTTCGTGTTGTGAATTGATCCAATGATTGAATTTTCAATTATAAATCAAATTGTTTGAAATATGTAAACTTAAATATGAATTGTTATGAATGGCAAGGTTATTTTGTTTGAATCTCTCTCAGTACGTGGAAGATTGGTTTGAATATTTAGTTGCACGTCAGTTTATACAGCTGAAAATTTGGAAATACGATACCAGAATTTTAAAGAATTTCCCACTTTATAAATGTTGTGTCTTATTTTTATTCGGAATTATTACGCAGATAGACAATTTAAATATATTATAATATATACAAATCCCAAAAGTGGGTTTTTTCTATGAAATTAAATAACATATTAGAAGAAACATGGAAACATAAGAAACAACGAAAAAAGAATAAATACTAAAACCAATAAATAATAAAAAAATAATGACCTATACATTTAAATTATTTGTATTGACAGATTCACAAATAACTATTTAAGGAGTTTATTACCAGAATTTTCTTATTTTTGTCCAGAAATGGGATTAAACATACATTTTAAACTATATTTAATAATATTATGTCGGTATAGACCTGTTTATTTTGCAGTCGAAACATATTGACGTCGTTAATATTGTATTATAAATAAATACAGCATTGTTATAAAAAAGGATACACTGATATCAATATAGGTATACTATGAAAATATACAGCTTTCGAAAACTTAAAGAAAATCTCCACAAATACTATACTAAAATAGAACGGTCATATGCTCACTCAGTTTATAAATGTATAAAATTACATTGTTTATGTAAAGAAAAGAAAGTTATGTTTGGATATCTCGTAGTACATGATTCTTTTATTTGAAAACGTATTGGAGTACTTACAAGATGAACAATCATTTCCCATTGGTAAGTAATAATAGATACATCCTTGATTAAAATAATAAAAAAACATATTAAAAGTCACATTCCATATTTTTGAGACCTACCAGCTTGATTCACCCACAGGCGAAACTATCCGAATATACAACTTCCGTTGGAATTACATTATGCCCATTATATGTATGTGATCAACCATTTCTAATCGAATTTATTATATTTATCAGAGTAGATATACGTTTTGAATAAATACAAAAAATAACGTATCGAAATAATGATTTATATCACACTGTAAAGAGTTTCGTTGCAAAAGATGACTTCCTCTTCAAGGTACATTATTTCGAGTAAGCGGATTCGTCTCGCAGTGTGATGCTTTTTACCGCTGGACTAGAAAAAACTTAATATACCCACACAATGGATTGATATATACTTTATAACTACCTACATTTACATTAGAAACACTGTATAAAAAACACATTATATGATAGGCACTCTGGTACTGAACACAAGGGGTAAGAATTGTATAAAAATATTCTAAATTAAATACGTTATAATATTATTTAACACATATTATGTATTGAAACAAATTTTGAATTGTGAAAACGGCTCACACGTGAAACTAAATAAAAGCTTTTAAGATTTCAATATTATAAATCTAGGGTATACTGATGGAATGGATTTTGTCAGGGTATGATGGATTTTAGTTTTTATTTCCGAAATATATACAATTTTAGATGCTCCTAGTCAAAAGGATACAATTTAAAAAAAAATGATTTCTCTCTGTTTGCTCTCTATGTATAAATAATTGGAGACTATTTGCTTTAGAAAATGGATTAAATATATAAATCAGTCTCAATAAATCATCTTTTCATTTGAGATTAAAAAATGTTTATACACAGTAATGAAAATGAAATATTTTTGACAAACACAACAAACAGTTTACTTTGACATATTTTGGAAAATTAAAACTGCAGTTTTTTCATCAACGCTAATTGACAATTGACATAAGTCTCCTTGGTGGCGTAGTGGGTAGCATGCGCACCTAGCAATCCGGGGAATGCGGGTTCGTATCCCCATTTGTCGGATTTTAAAATCCGAAAATGCAGGGCTGGATGCTCATTGGGTTGAGTAATTGTCTGACAAACAATTCTCGTGAAAAATAATTTGTCAAGACGTCTTCACATTGCGGAGATCCATATACTCCTCTTTCGCAGTGGATATCTTCACACTGTTTAGATCCATATGGTCCACGTTGGGAACGAACATGATATAAAAAAAAGACATTCATTTTTCGTTGATTATCGTTGATTGACATTCATTTTTAATTTGAATTTCAAATTTGCACATGGATCATTATATTAAATATTATTTTGCCTTTCAAAATTACTCTGCAAAATATGTATGTAACTATTCTAAAATATATCGTTAAAACTATTTATGAGTAGAATAAAAATATTATGTATATACCAGCTTGAAACACTTAAGTATTTGTGTATATAGTAAGATACTGATTTTATACCTAACATGAAATATATAAGTAGTTATGTTTCTGTTGTAATATATGTAAGATAAATTATACAATGAATGAAATTAAAAATGGCTCCACGAAGCTTCTGAAATTTTGTTAGTGGGCCCCATAACTGAATATACTAGATTCTCAAACTGTGGAAAGATGTGCGAGCATAAATATTATAATATTATTTTATGCATGTTATAAACTCTGAGAACTTTTTAATGATTAAGAATCATCATGTATTCATTGAATTTACGTTTTTAACAAAAATTTAATTTTTTATTCGTCAATCACCAGAGATTCCGCGCAGAAGTAAAACATACATTTTTATAGTAGCTACAACGGAGAAAGTCGAAAATATAATATAATAGGTTTTTTATTCAAAATCAATTTCAATTTAGGATTGCCTTGTGTAGATAGTTTTATTTAATTATTAATATAAAGTTTGAGGAGTCTATCAAAACGTTTGTAACCGATTGGCCCCAGGCCCGACAATATTTTCACCGCAATAAATTTATTTCGTGCGCCTTCTTTTCAATATTATTTTAATAATGTATTCATATAATATACATACAAAAACATATAAACATTATAAATATACAAAAAAATACTATATTATCATCACCTCCATCTATAATCAATCCATTGAAGGACAAAGGCTCTTTTAACTCTCAAATTTTCTGCTGCTGTGCTACATTGATTTCATATACCCTTCATCGAGTTTTATGACAATCATTTGCTTTCCTAAACAATCATTGTATGGCTAGATTTTCATTCAAATTATTCAAGAGAAGTCTCTTACCCATCGCCGTTTGATTTTATTATGGTATCTATGTGGTGGTCAGGTTGGTAAATGTACAGGGATGTGAATTACATCTTCCGCAATCCTAGGTGTTGCAGCTGCTTAAAAATGAGAAAATAATTCCAAACTACTTTTTTTCTACTTATTCTTCCATGTTTGCTCTCTAAGTGTAGCATGTGGACACCACGTGCCGCGTCCAAGGATCCCTGTCGCTTGCCAGTATTCTTACGTCATCCCAGGTCATAACTGCATCTCGTAACTCCGCCAAATACATTCTATAGATAGTATTTAATGGCCTTCCGAGACGCCGACGAGTTGGCGTAAAGAATAAGCAAGTCAGGTCCAGACTTTCGTGAGGCATCCACAATATGTGATCGAGCCAGGTCCAACGTCGCATCGTCCCTTTGTCAGTGTCTGCATGGTCCTTTCTTTTATTCGAAGAATCTGCCGTAGGCACTTGTTCTCAAAGCTCAGAATACGGTTGTTTTGGGTCTTTGTTGGGTGCCACGTTTCATGAAAAAGTTTCCACTGAGTAAAGCCATAAAATTATCGCGTTAAAATAATCTACTGAAACATATCTTTACTTCCTAGTGATTCATATGCTCTCCAAATCTCGTAATTAAGTACCTGATTTAAAAAAATATATTGACTGCCAAAATTGGTATAAAATTGATTCGTCCTCTTTCAGTCGAAATAATTCTTCGTGTAAAGAATTTTCAATTTGTTAATTTATTATAGTTCTGAACCTCAATAAAGGAAGGTCCTCGTTTTGTACAAATACAAAACTATTAATAGAATTCATCAGTTGAAGATTTAATTATGAATTTATAAAAAAAAGACATCCGGAAATTGGGAAGGTGAATTTGCCGCCAATCAATCACTTAATATGACTGTAGCTTAGAGTTTTGCAATTTACTTGAGGCTATTTAAGCATAAACGGATTATGTTTAAGTTCAAATTTAAATATATTAAATGAACACACTTTACAAGACATAGTATCGATTGTAGAGATTTTTTTACCATGTAAATTCTGTGGTTTTATTTGTAATCTTTTGTTTGCGGCGAAGTGGCAAGCTACCAGACGCAAGTGAAGATTCAAACCAGGTTCGGTTCCTGCCCGAGGCTTTGCATTGTTATTGCCGGTTTTACTAAGAAGCGAATAATTGCTCGGAACTATTTTGCGACTCAAAGTTTTGAAATGCGTAATACTTTTAATAATACACGATAAACACTTTCAATAACAAATATTTTTTAACATATTTTGCCTCGTTTTAGTAAGTATATATTTATTATAATGTTAATCACTTCTGGGATCGAGTGAATAAGCGCTTACGTTTGCAAATAGCTGGAAATTTGAGAAATTCTGTAGATGCCTAAAAATAATACACTTGAACTTAAACGCAAGGAACGACTCCCAAATGTTTTCATCAAGAGTTTGAAAAAATGTTCTTTGATAGATAATCGCCCAACTATTTATTATATATTATGAAGATTCGTGTGTCATATATGCTTCAAAGTAACAACATCCAATACGTTAGTTATATTTAGCTAAAACGGCTTTCTTATAATCCAAAAAAAAAAATCGCACCCGGGATACTTTATTTTCTATTAATTACAGTAATCTATCCAAATATATCTATGTCCATGAAACTACAGTCCGGTAAACCTCAGCCTTTTTAAGAATTTTTCTTTATAGTAATTTTATAACCACCATTCTTCTTCAGCCCGTCACTCTTGTTGCAAATGCTTTTCCTATTGTACCATCTAAACTTTACAAATTAGTTCATCCAACGATTTAATGTATCGCTTGAAATGATTATTTGACTGGTCGATATATGAAATAAACGTCGCAAAAATAAATCAATAAAATTCGAAAAAACAGAATTACTGCCAAATTAAAGCCGAATTACTTAATACGTTGCTTCTTTCATTATCATTCAATAGTTTTCAGTGGCATAATTCATTAAACGATAAACTTACTTTAAACTTATTATATAATAAGCGAGCATGTACGTATCTACTTGGCACCAACTGATAATATATAATTACGGCGTAACGCGTCGATGTTTTGGGCGGCGCTGGGATCGTAAATCCACAGATACCCGGAGCCATTACTCACAACAGCTGAGAACAATATCCGAAGCTTTCTTATTCTTCCCAAAACCTCCCATATCACTATTCTTCACAATAATTCCATACTTAATAACACATACACCGATCTTAACAGTCTAACATTACTACAGTAACGGATAAAATTAAGTGAAACTTAGTGGGATTCCGGATAAATTTCATATTGACCGGTGACCACAAAGCTATCTCGAGTGTTTAGAGAACTTCAATTTGTTTCAGTAATGGCCAATTTCTAGTCGGCGACGAGACCAAAATTAGCAGCTGTTAAAATATTAACATGCAAACTTGTTGTAGTGATATAACTCTAAAATTCGCATTCTTCTCCGCCACCTGTCACATCTCCGCATCCGTTTTACGAGCGTATACCCTAGTGTATCCAACGTAAGGCACTCTTTATAGTGTTTTCCATGACCGCGGTATGCGTACACTAGATTGTGAGCGATGACTATTCCAACTAATTAAGCCCTGTTCATATCGAGCCCTGCTTAGTAAAGACTATTTCGTCCGCAAAAGATTTTTTTTTTTGAAGCTAGAAAGTTATCCTTCGTAGAAACCATGTCGCATTAGCCGACCGGTCCGACTAATGTTGGAACCGACACGGAAAGCTCTTCCTTTTCAACCGACGTATGGGACACTCCCAGACGATGTGATTTGCATCCTGCAATTTGTCACATAAGCACGTAGGAGATTCTGATTCGCAGTAGCCGACCAGTACGACACATTGCCGAACTCAGATAGACTATTTTCGTTACAATTAACTTATTTCAGCAAATAATATATAATCACTTGAAAATGGTTGGAGGAAACCGATTTCATTATATGTGTATTAATTATTTTACTGCTACCTTCATCTAAATATTAAGCATAATAATATATCTTATATATGCGAGCTGTTGAGATTATTTTACGGGAATGGTTGTTAGCCACTAATAAAAAAATCATATCAAAACCATTTTCTATTGAGTTGAAACCAGCGCGTAAGGTCAGTAATTTATTTGCTCTAATTTATTATTAAAATGTGAAAGAGTTTTTATTCCCTGTTAATATGTCTACGTCTTTTTGTATGTAACTATATACTACGGAAATTATAATCTATTCTTTTGTATTATATCTATAGATACGCAGTAAATAAAATAAAATTCATTTGAAAATGTCAGCCATACGTCATTACCCAAGCTCTTATTGGCTGAAATAAATCTCAACGCCGACTAATCGCAGCTCTAAAAAAGTGTTTGTCATCTTGAAACCTTTTTATTTTAATTTATTTTATTGTGGTATCGGAAAAAATGAGCCTCGAATAAATTATACCGTGAAAAGAAATGGTCGACCGGTGACTACACGTTATTTTTTTATTTATTTTATTTACTGCTGTTATGTAGTAACTATTTTTTTGTCGTCTATGTGTAACATTATTCAAGAAACGTGAGTAATAAATAAACTACCAAATGTAATAAAACTTTGTCTCGCGGTGCAAATATAACTACATACATATTAATGATGGACACCTGAGAATTAATAGGGCAAAGGTGTAAAACGAATTTTAATCCACCTGACGCAGCCGGGCTACTTGAAATCACGATGTTATTATAAATTATAGTAACCAATTAATTAATATACAGTATACTGATATACATTTAAATTAAAATCTCATTAAATTTTCATGCAAACAAGTGCGCATTTATTTTATTACTTTTTAACATTCACGAATGACACATTCAGTATATTTCTCGTATTAGTTGTGAGCGTCGTTGGAGTCTCATGTCTAATAACTTTTCGAATTTATTTTCACTGAAAATTATTCGACTATCAAGGTCATACAGAAATGATAGCTGTGCCTAAAATTTACCCATCTAGTACGTATTTTCTTATGTTATTTTAAAAAATTTCTACTACGTAATTATTAGTTTTACTGTGGGCACCAATATTTTGGTTAGTAAAAAACACTTAAAATATTTTAGCAATGGCCCACTAGAGTAGCGGTGAAAGATATTTTTCTTCTTCTACCGTATTTGCTCCTTATATGGAGCATATGGCTGCCACGTGGCGCCTCTAGTCATCTCTGTTACCCCCAGCCGCTTGGAATTCTCCTTGGTTATGACAGCATCTTTCAGTTTCGCCAATTACGTCCTGTGGATTATACCCGCCGGTCTTCCAAGAAGCCGGAATCCAACCGGTATACAAACAGTGTTCAGGCTCTTTAGAGGGATCTGAAATACATGCCCTAGCCAGTTCCAGCGCCACGTTCAATGTTACGACTTTAAATGTGACAGGACAAGTTTCTTTATATCCACGTTCCCGATGAATTCATTCCATCTCACCCCCAGTATCCGACGCAAGCATCTGTTCTTAAAGCTTACTATACGGTTTTTCTGAGTCTTTGCAAAGTACCATGATTCGATACCGCTAGTATGTATGCGCCGAACAATTTACACTCGGTACAGACGAAGTATCGCGGCACCGTCCAGATAGCCCGCATTGTGTTAAAGACATATCAAGAGAAAATATCTTGTTTCAGTAGGAGATAGGGAAATAATATTTATCTAATAAAAAATCTAAATTGACCAAGTACGTATATATTCTAACGTAATTAATCACCAAGTGAGTGAATGTCAGTTGAACCTTTCACCAAATGCGATCAGTGTAACTGTTGAACTGCAAAAATATTATCCTATCGCATGTCCAATATTATAGTTACATTACATACATTTTATAGTGTAATACTCATTTTACGATTCGACAAGTTTTTTTAGTATTCCGAAAAAACTGGTTTTGATAATTTTATCTCTATTCAAGTTGTGGGCCTACATAAAAAAAATGTTACACCATATCGTTTAGCTATCGCGCTACATTTATTTAAATTGTTTTAAAACATTCATTATTACATCATTATTTGGTAGCTAATGTTTTTGCTAAGTGTGTTTTTTATATAAAATTTTAATAACGTTTTAAAAATAAAATAAAAAATCAACATTGCAACCAGAAATTAGAAAAAAAAATGCAAATTACACAATATATTTTAACATTCAAAAGAAAATGAATTTTTAATATTTAAAAGACTAGCTTAATATTGTAAAACACCGTCTCAATAACCGATTCGGTAAGCGAACCTGCTTATAAATTGCCCGACACCGGAGATCGCAGGTTCAAGTTGCGTGAATATATAGAAATTGAAAATATTGAAAAGATACATATCCAAAGGATTGAGCGTTTAGTCGATACCTAATTTGCATTAAAAATAGTCAGCCAAAATCATCGCACTACGGATATCTAAATGGCACATCTTTGGATCAGTGTTGATTGATCATAAGAGTATTATTTGAGAGAGAGCTTCGCCTCTGCAATGTTTTCGTTTATATTTATTTGATAAACATTATTGTGCTACAAGTTAGGTGTAAATGAAGCTCATTGAGCTATGTAAATTTACGTCAGACTACTGTAATTCCCGGCTTTTTATCAGTTAAAACAGTTTGGTGTGCAAGCTCATTTTTGCCTTATACAGTTCTTTTCTAGCTGATGTAAGATGAAAGACACCAACCACATCGTTTTGTGTGCCTGTACCATTATTAAAAAGGTTGAAAGAAAAGAGTTTTTCGATTTGGTTTGATAATCTGGAGATCCGAATTTAAAATCTACACGTTTCTAAGTTAAAATAAATTCGAAATCTTACAATGAGCATAAAGTTCTAATGTTTAACAGTAACAACGTTTAGTAGGGTACAAATTGTGTATACTTTGAAACATACTGGTCAAGATCTTTCTACTCCAGGGATAATTATTATATGTACTCTAAAGAGTGCTCCACGTGTGTTATGTCAAGTTATACTATGCTTGCATAACGAATGTGAAAACATGCTAAAGCGACAGATAGTTCCTAAATAACTAAGTAGGCAGGATAATTTAATTTAATTAATGAATTGATTTGATAAACGGCTCTCATTTTCAAAACCAATTTTATTTTATGTTACCAAAAATGTTAAATCAGACGTTTAGGGTAATGGAAAGAAAGGCATGTTCCTGAATATTCTTATATCAATATAAATAATGTGATTTTTTATATCTTATATTTTTTTACAATGTCCGATTCGAAAATTAAGCATAATATATCTATCTACAAAGTCTGTTCTAAAAGTGTTCAAGTAACTGCATAAGATATCAAATTATTTGTATTCTGAGAAAATTAGTCAGTTTAATGTACGCAATATCAACAAACTCTTGATTAATTTACAGTGCTTTTTCCAATAAAAGAAAATTCTATCATACTTAAATTTATGACAGCGATCAAAAACTGTATGCAAATAGTTATTCTCAAATGAAGATTATGAACCGAGGTTAACGGGCGTCATAACGGTAATTGCGGCCAAAAACCACGCCTATCTCGTGTTCTTGCATACTGACAGATAACGCAAATCGCATAGAATATAATGTATATTTTTTATTATTTAAAAAATTATCATATTTCAATGATAGAAACTAGTAACCGTTTGTTATTTAATTACTTGAATACACTAAAATCATAAAAAAAACTTGCGATTTTATTGTGCAGCGTTAAAAAAATAATATTTTTGTCCAGTAAATTTCTGTCTATGTACGTAATTTATGTTAAATCTAAAGTGTCAGTTCTTTCATTAATATTAATGTTATAAAACTCCTCCTATCTTACTTAATTAAATTTATTAAGTCTCTGTGTTTTGTTCGACTAAGGCTAGCTATACACGATTCATTTTACAAGTTTTTTTTATGAATATATATAATTCATTATCAAGGACCGGTCACAACTTTAGTGACCTTAACAGGGTATTTTGTGCTTATGAAATCTGATGAAAATTAAGATATTAATAATTAATAAAATATTAGGGCGTCTTAAACTGAACTTGTATAATTATAATACAGATGTATACAATTATAATATAAACAGGTCCAGTATTCAAACTTCACTTACAATGGTATAAAAAACAAAAGCAATCTACAATAAGTTCTATTCATGACAAGGGTTTATCGAAATTAAAAATTTAAAACATCATTTACCTGCTTTATTTAATTTCGCGTTTTTTTAAATATTTATTTATTGAAAACAAACATACAATCTTCTTATACTATAACTGTGTAAATTCGGTTTAAAATATCATCCGACTTATCTACTATTATTTAGCTTGTATTCAATTTTTAAGTGTTCACTTGTGGCGCAGCTACATGCTTAGCATCCTGAAACAAGGTAAATTGGTATACCACCTGTAATTTTTCATTTTTTGGCGCTCACGTTGACTTCGAATCTTTAATATCTTCCAAATATTGTGGTCTCTCGTTTTTTAACTTTCGCGTTAATTAAGGGTTTTACTTACGCCCTCCATGATTCGTACGCCTGAAGCAACTGCTTCAACCATTCCACGCTAGCTAGGCTATTAAATATTCAACTGTCTCTGTGTTTAATTGCTCATGTGTAACTTTGTTTAGTGTTCAGTTTTCTGGTTATGTTATGAACGAATGCCGTCAATTTTAATCGCAAGTTATTACTTTGTGTTTGTCTTTTCTTAATGTTTTGATGTAACGCAAAAAATATATTAAGATTGATATGGACAGTAAAATGCAGTCACGTTTTATCAGACTGCGAATAAATTACAACTCTTTCTAAGCACACGTACTCACAACCGTTTGTTCGACCGCAGCAGCCGTCAACAAAAACGACCGCTACGACTAGATTTTTACTATCGATATAAACTCAAAATGCAGGTAGTGTATGATGATTCTAAGGTAAATAGTTGTAGCCTCCTACGTCAATATATTTAGATTAATTGCAATTATTATATTATGTATTTTTTTTAGACTTTAATATCAGACACATTTTAATTCGACTACAGCCAGCACTTGTAAACACAAATAACTTTTTAAAATTATATTACACTGCAACATAATACATTTTTTATTTTGACCGTGTTTTCTCCGAAAGAATAGCATATATATATTCCAACAATATGCAGATAATTACTCCAAAATCAAAATAATATGGATCTCCGAATTATCAAGGCTTATTTTTGACAGATTTTTTCACAAAAATTCGATCTTAGCGAATTGGTCAACTCACTGGATATCTAATCCTACATATTTTGATTTTTTAAATCCTGCAGCTTGAACTAACAATCCTCGGCTCCGATGTACGCATGCTAACCTCTCGGCTATCGGTTAGACATTGACGGAGACGAGAAGTTAATATGTTACGTATCAATGAAGTTTTTAAAATCCTATATGCAACATTCAATAACATCATATCCACATAATATTAGTAAATATGAATCTATTAATCGTTTATATATGTTGATTTTACTAAGTGTAATGCAATAGTGTTATAGCTATACAGTAAGGCATATATATATATAGATATATTATTGAACTTCATTATACACTATTTCTAAATTTTTCATCAGATTATATTTAGCCGCAAAGATTCGCCACCTTTTTTTTATAGCAGCAATTTTTTTTTAAAGAATGTAATACTATATAAAAGTAGACATTCATCTCATTTAAGAAAGTGGATTTTTTTAGTAAAGACATTTTGTCTAAAATTTGTGTATCGTAGAAAATAAGTCTAATTAGCCGACCGGTCCGTTAATCAAAACTGACTTTATTATGATAATGGTTACGCTGATACAATAATATTGAGTTATTGCAATTTGCAATGCCACTCATTATTATGAGAGATGGCAGATAGACCTGCACGCAAACCAACGTATGATGTGTTCGAAATGAAGTCGTCATGTAAAAACTAAAGTTGTAACAGTCGGCAGCGGAGGTACGTTAAAAGTTTTCACAAAACTAAGCATGTTCTTGTTCTTAGAAGAGAAAAAAAAACTTTTTAGTTTACCTGCCTACAACAGCTGATTCTGATTCAGACATGCCAACTTGATCGCTTCTCCGTCAGCAGTGTGCCGCAGCTCAGAATAATTTAATTAATAATTTAACAGGTACAAATGATGTCACGATGAATATTTTTTCACATTAATTAGAGGTCAAATATGATTAGTCTTCAACTTATGCGAATACTGTGTATATTAATATTTTGTAACATTCTTGGCGTATTTGAGAATGTCGTACGAATAATTACGTATGAACTGTTTTCGTAAAAGTTAGGTAATGTTAGAAAGTAGCCAGGTTGTTCAATGTAGATCTTACGAACGGCAAATTGCGAGTTGAAATCCCGAAGCCACATACAAATGTTAACATGCATTACTGGATTCCTAATACGTTATGTTGAATTTCATAATATCGAACTAAAGTATAGTATAAATGGTTTACCTTTGTAGTTGGCACTGCAAAATTATCTATTAAGAATGAGATAAATAAATCAATATACTTATAAATATATATTTAATAACTTTAGACCTTAGTAAGTAAGGATCCTCGATAATATTATATTTTATAGATACCTCATCGTAGTAGCTGTTTATTCTTGTTATAATTCCACACGAATAAAGAAGATTAACTTAATATCAGATATACTCATGTGGAATTGCAGGTTAGCAATCTTTTTGCTAGGAGTCAAAATTAGCCAAAATGTGATTAATAAGTAAGTAAACGTTTAGAGTGAGTGATATTCTCATTTTAAAACTTTATTCCCGGGAAATTCCCGTCGAATAAAATAGATTGCTTCTCGATATCAGAGCTCCAGGATACGCCTTGTTAAGACAAGGTGTAAATACGGGGTGGGTGGATGTTGGGCACATTAGGTAGTATTTTAGTTAATGATACATTTTATTCATAAAATAATTACAATAGGCTTTTAAGCGATTAACCTAAAATTAAAAATTATAATTCTAATTAATGTTTTAGTTTCATTATTTTTTAACCTCATTCATTATATTATACTTTATTTGCGTAACTCAAATAGGACCTTGAAATTATCAAATGGGCCACTTAGTGACCCGCGGGTCATAGGTAACCAACACTTTCTATATGGTTGGAGCCCCACTGCTTCTTTCAGCACTAATGGAATAGATTAATATGTGATCATTCGAAGGTGGTCCATTACTGTTTTAACATGTCCATTCCAAAAATGGATGTTATTAGTCATCGGATGTCATGTCAGTGGATGAACTAGTTGTCAGACAATTCTTAAACCCAATGAGTGTCAAGCTCTTCATTTTTTTTTTAATTTTGTTTATCAACTCCAAGTTCTGGGCACTTACGTACATACAGAATTGTAATTTTTTTTGATGATTGAGATATGTTAGACGTTATATGTTAGACTTTATATGCTAGACTTTTTCTATGGAGATAATCTAAATTCTATTTTATTTTTAATTTACTTATTTGGGTGGTATGGCATGAATATTTTTAGCGATCGATTCGCATACTATGAACCGTATTCATACATATACACAAATACACGCATACAAAAAACGAATTTTCACACACATAAACAATAAAATAAAATTCACGCGATGTAAACTTTTTGCTCTGAATTATCCATTCATTGAACAAGTACCGCGAAACGCGCACACTCTCGTCGTGGCTACCGCACAAAAAATCACGCAGCCCGCGCTTGGAATGCCCCTTTTATGTTACTCCTTGGTGCACCGTTTGCACTTTTTATCGTGTGCGAAAACATGATTATTACTAGATGAAACAATTAGTTTTGTATAAAAATTAATTTATTCCTTGAAGAGTCGACCAGTGTGCGATGGCCCTTATAAAACACAATACCGTTTCCGATGATATTGAGTTCGTATTATGTCAATAATATTATCCATACAAAAAAATACTTTGTAAACGTCTTCAATAATTTTCTATTAGTCTCCAATCCGGAAGAGAGTGATTTGTGATTCAAATCTTTTAGCTGCATATTTTTTTTACAATTTTAAGGTACGGCACCGAATCATCGATGGATTGAGCTATTGGTTGTCAGCTGATCTTAATGCTCCATATATTATTTGTTAATGTTCGAAACATTTTCATATATTTGCGATACAAAATTATCATATTATTATTGTACATTATATCTTGCAACAATTTCTTCTTATTTATTTATTTTATACATGTTGTAATATTACAAATCATAAGATTAATACATTAACAACACGATATACATATGGTTATAACAAAAGTATCAAAAAGAAGAAAGAAAGAATTAAATATTTATATATATATACAGAAGGAAAAAGAAAATGTCTCCCAAGTAGGTTAGGCAGACCCTATTTTGATAATGTATATAATAGCATCCATTTAAGCTCGCTCTCATCCAGGTGGAAGATACCAATATCCGAGGCAATCTCGTTAAACATCACCATTGCTCT
>JAGVSQ010004256.1:0-19791 GCA_022683975.1 Rhyacophila evoluta
CATACTACCAATAAATCCTATTGTAACTTACTATTTATATTATTAAATTAGTGACCATCATTAGTGAAATGAATAATAGGAGACAACAAAAATATCCTTAATCCATTGGAATTAATCTATTATGATATAAATAATCTATTAAGATAAAGTTTTATTTCAATGTTACAGAAAACTATTGTTGCCTATGATGAATAACTCCACACCTTTGTTCCATATATATAGCTTATATTGATTAAGCATATCAAAAGATATATGCATTTTCACAAAATTTATCTATATTATGTTTGCTATTTATTTATTTCAATGAATTCTTATCGAAATTTAAATGTGTGTCAACCTTTAAAATTTTCTTTTAAATGTCTTCTGTCCCAGTGGCCCATACTTTATAATCATATCCACTCTGAATATAGAAAATCTGTATAATCGCAATATGAACAATAACTATAGTATAGAATTATCCATGGGTATTGGTTGTTAGCTAATCGCTCAAATCTTGTGAATATTTAAAAAAAAAAAAAAATTCTTTCTATCTTTTTCAAGTATAAAATTTGGCACATACACTTGACTAATTTGCTACTGGGGTGACAATTCATTAAATATTCAATCAATAAAATTACATTATTTAAATATCCACTGTATGGCACTGGCAGTAAAGTTTTTTTTTGTTTTTATTTTTCCATTCTGAATACAATCAGGCGCTAATGTATTAAAACAAAAACCATTATTATGGAAGACAGATGGGAAGACCACTTATGAATACTCGTTTAAACAATAAACTAATCAATAAAATACATCGTAATATCTGAATTTATCGATATGTGTTTTCTCTGTGGGTGGATCAATTTGTATTTCATTCAGAAGAGAAATAGTTTTAAAAACACTGGCGTCCACCTGTCTCTAAAACATATAATATGTTGAGGAAAAAATGATCTTTAATTTTTACGATACTGAAATAACTTTAAACTTTTATTTTTATATACTTTCACTAAAACCATAACATTATAACATACTTAAATATATTATGAAAATTAGATTTCTTCGTTAATTCAAATATTCGTTTAAATATGTAAGCACAAATTAATATCAATACATAATACTTTGAAGATGATTTAACATTTACAGTTTTACAAATAAGTTAATTTCAAAAACTCTTCATAAAATCTTTTTGAATATATTTTAAATACACAAATATGGAGCTAAATGAATAAAGGATCATGTCAGTTCATAGATAAATCATTTCATCTGAGTGGAAACTACGTTATACGTTTACTATATTTTTGATAACAGCTTAAATGATACTTCATGATAGTTTACAAATACAAAAAAAGACCAGAAATTAAATGGGTAATATGTATGACTGGACTAATTAATAACTTATTGCAACTAGTCGCTGAAAATGTTCAGATAAATCGTTATTTTCGCCGTCCACAGCTATAATCTATTTCAGCGTTAGGTTCAAATACAAAATAATAAATTTGCTAATAACCTTTCTAAATACTTGCCGTAACCGATAAATCAGTATAGATCTATAATTATTAATTTTATCAATGGCTTAAAGTGCAAATTTCAAAATTGCCATACCCATTTTTTGAAAATTTTAATTATTTTATTTTGGCAACTATTTTGATAGAAAAAAATACATTCCTAATTATTTATTGAGGTGCTTATAAATAACATACTTTTAGTAAATCTTCAGAAAAAATAGCAGACTTATATACTTTGTAGAATTAGATCGCAGATCTGAATGAAGTTGTCAAATATTCTTGAGACCTTTTTTCGATGTATTTAAATAACTTTAAATTGTCAAATTAATATGGCCCATACACATAGCATGATACAACAGCGTGGTTTTGGAATGTATCGCCAAAAGTAGGCTTTCAATCAAATTTGCAATTCAAGCCATCGATATGGATACAAAATATAATATGAAATACCTAATGTGTATCCAGAACCGTCCACATTAAAAATATTAATTATTTACCACTTTCATATTATGAAGATTTACTTTTTATCGAGAAATAATAACTAGATGATTAATCAACATGTTGAGTATCTAGACCTGGATCTTTGAAACTTGAAAATGTTCATGCAGCTATGAGATTTAAGCCCACAGCATACAGGGACGAACTGTTGTATGTTGTATGGTAATTACATGTGAAATATATGAAGTACGAAACCATGTACGAATAATTTGAGCACACGTGCAATTTATTTCATTATTCAGTACAGCAGTGATTATCTGAGATTTTTTTCTTATTTTTCATTTGACATACTCTCACGATCTAACACAATATTAAATATTCACGAAAGCACAGTAGTAACGAGAATTTTATTGTAATGAATTTATTTACATAAAATTTTATTACTAGAATCGTTATGCAATACTTGAACATTATTAAAGACTTTAAAAAATCCTTAGTCTTACATAATGAAGATTGTTTGGAATACTAAGTATTTGAATCCATAAAAAGTTGATTGTTATGTTGGTAGTAAAAAACTTTGCATACTCGATATTAAAAATAGAAGCTTTATGATTCGTGTGAACTTTCGGTAATATGGTAATTGGTTTAAAAATCGCTAATATTAAAACTAAAGCTCTACAGCAAAAAGCTAAGCAACGACAAAGAAGCTTTTGACGTGTGTAACTTTTTTTTTATACCATGTTCGCTCCCAACTTGGAGCATATGGATCTACACAACGTGAAGATATCCACTCCAACAGAGGAGTATATGGATCTCCGCAATGTGAGAACGTCTTGACAGATTATTTTATCACGAGAATTGTTTGTCAGACAATTACTCAACCCAATGGGCATACAGCCCTGCATTTTTTCGGATTTTTTTAAAACCTAGCAGATGGGGATTCGAACCCGCATTCCCTGGATCGCTAGTCGCGCACGCCACCAACTATGCTACCGGGGAGACGTATGCAACTATATACGTAAAAAGTACGTCATAACATACAACTCAAATTCATTTGTACTGAGTTACTCAAGGCATATCTTTATATTAAATAAGATTGAAAAGTTTTAAGCCATTAATCACACTTCAATTGTTGGCAGATTTCTTCACATCTAATCGTTTTCAGCCTTTAAATATAATCGATTGACTAACATTTTTCTCTCCAACTCTCGTCAACTCGCCCCAATATTATTAACGCTATGCAGGTGAAACGCTAGGCGTAACAAACGTACGAGCAGTTTTCCGAGACTTTGGGTATGATTTAAATTCTCCCTTATTCCTGTTAATATCCATCCAAGAGTTTTTTTATCATTTGAAGGTAAAAATATATTCACCTTTTTGTTATACAATGAATGCGTTTTGCCAAAAAACATGTAAAAACCCCCATGTAAAAAAGTCATAGAATACATAGAAAAATCCAAGATTAATTCCCTCTCTTATTAACGTTGATGCGTATGATCCGGTAAAGATGAATAGAATTATCAAGTCCTTACCCTGAATCCAATTTGATACCATTTTTTGAGTACTCGATCGCAAAAACGCGTGAAATTGAAAATCTCTAACATAATTTTTTTTGGTAATTAATTTAGAATAGATGATTCATGCAAAATATATAGTTGAATTATGTATTTGTTCTTTGTGTTGGTCTGTGTTATTTAAAAACCGTATAAAAAAGTTGAGTTTAATCCAAACAAAAGTGAATTTGGTGATTTCCTTTTTTATTATACATTTCGTATCACGTTTCGATCGTAAAATTTTTAGTTACTTTTAGCCTTACGTTTGATATAAATAGCATATTTAAAAAACTAATTAAAAAATAATTTTCATTCAAATTAGTGTTGCTTATAAGATATTAAAACTAAATTAAAATTCACTTTGGTGATCATAAAAATAATCTCACGTCTTCTTCCGTCTATATTATGAAGATCAGACCATCGACTTATTTGACATTGATACTTGCGTAAATAAAAAATATATTTGAAATCATTCACGATTTAAATAATTCAACGAACAGTACGGTCAGAATTCGCAATGGTGTTTAATCAATGCTTGAGATCTTAGCTGGGAGCTCATCTGAATTTTAATTGAACTGATGTATAACATTTTATGAATTCCTAATACCCTTTAAATATATTAACTTAGCATGAATACAAAACAAATAATGTATGAAATTTACGTTATGAATTTGACATTTGAGATTAAATTAATATTTTTATTACAATTATACAGAGATTATTATAATATTTGTGTTAATTTAAATATTAAAAGAGTTAATTAATTTAAATTAAAATTTTAACAACGTAAATAGTGATCGAACTCGTCGAACAATCTTGCAAAATTTTGTGTTACTTATTATATAACAGGTGGCTACTCCGAATACGTCATTCTTTCTTAAGCTCGAAGATAATAAAATGGAGGAACTAACTTTATCATCAAAAGTTATAGAGCAAATTTGAAACTGACGGAAACAAGTATTGCAGATGCTTCCCAAGAGCATAAATTCTGCTTATCTTTTCTTTTAGTCATTGAGATTCTGGAGTTCTGAGGAATCATTGTGTACTATCTACTGGTTGAATATGACATATTTAAGGGCTACCAATGTTAGATTACGATGCAAAATAACTTACAAAGCTTTCTGAAAGCTCTACAAGGTGGCCATATACTGCACAAGTGAGTATATACAGAAAAGATATAAAAAAAAATAAGTATTTTACCCTAGCTTAAGATGACAGGTCAATACGTATAAATAAGTAAGACATAAGGTCAACTATGTATACTGTGGGTTCCAATTTTGTACTTCAAGTTTCATTATGCGTATTTCTAAAATATCGATGATATCAAAAAATGATTTCCTTACTATTCTGCCACATGTATTTCATTTAATGTTAAGTACGAAGAACCTTAGTTTACTAAACAACTAATTTCAATTTAATTTGGTATCTTCTGTAATTCTTTTAGCTTTTTATTCCTGAGTTATCTGCATATGATTTTTCTCACTGACTCATATAATGTCATTTGTCATACATAACTGTCAGATATATACCAAATTTTTTTTACATAATCTGGATCTTCATTTTAACATAATTGATCCTCAAACAATTAAAAATCTTTCAGTTACATAGGTGAGCTATATTATATAATAATTATTGCGATTTAAATCTTTTATTCTTCATATAGTTAATATAATATGTTTAAAAATCATTAATATTACAAAAAAATTGATATACCTTCAGCTAATAACGTAAAAAATCTATTTTTATTTACATTCTTTAATTAAACATAAATATAAAAATAACTAGCTTGAAACATTAATCAATACATTACTACAAAAATAAAAAATATTATATCAAATTAAATGATAAAAACACCTCGTTTTAATTGAGTATTATGTGTGCCTCAGTATTTTTACTACAACCACTGCACAGCATTTAAAATTTAATATTTTCGAAGTATACTTTTTGTATCAATATTCTTTATCCACAGCTATTAAAGCCAATTTGTTTTGAAAATTCTTTCGATTTCTACCCAAGCCTATGTATTTTATTTATTGAAATGCTAGAATTATCGTGATTTAAAATAAATATCAATATTTTATTTCATTAATACAATATTTACATTTTTCATCTGATTGAATCATATGAGTGTTACCATATTCAAAATTATAAAGGCACTTGTTTAAAATTTTGAATAATTATTGTTTATTTTTCTCTAATAACTCAATTCACACAAAAATATTTAAATAAATACTTTAAATAATACGTAAATGCGTAAATAATAAGCTTATCATACTTTATTAAAACATATACTATACTTACTAATGTTTATACACTAATTCGTATTCAAATTTACGTATTCTAAATAAGTAATTCAAAAACATTTATTTGAATAATTCAAGACAATAATTTTGCAGATTTGATAAAATTTGCTCTCTAATGGCAACATTGAGGTAATTTTTGAATTATGATTTTTCTACCCACTTTTAATCTAAGGATTTATGCTTGTAAAAAATATACTGATTAAATTTTGCATAGTGTTGTTTTTCAAAATATTATTAATATAAACCAAATTTTTATCCATTCTTAAAATTGTATATGACTATATTGCCCTACTAAGTAAAACACAGTGTCTGGCACATAATTCCCTATATACATGGTGTGTTTTACTTAGTAAAGTAGAAAATGTATTGAATAAAACTTTCTACGGATGAATAATAAATGTAGTTTTATTTTCAATTATATTATATTATTGATTCCTAACCAGAGTTATTTTTATGAAATTTAAATGAGAAATTAAAAACTAACATCATATAAATTTCTAACTAATAACTATTATTAAATATACCAGTTTTTAAGACGAAATGTAATTCTATATATTCGGCATTAATTATATAAAAAATCATTAGTATTTTTTTTTACATAGTGTAAAAATGAAAAGAATATTTCTAGAACTAATTGGATATGAACAATTTTAATATATTATAACAAATTATTCTACTTTATTGGTGATTGTAGTAATTAAACATTTTGTTTTATTTTAGAACCGTATTCTATTAAGTGTTGAATTTCCAATACGTTTTGTATTACGCTAATCGCTTTAATTCTATATTATTCTGAATGTGTTGTTTCGTCACATAGAACACTTCCGTTATTATTTTTTCGTACTTGAAAAGTTGTCTCTTCAACGTCATAAAATACATAAGGGAAATGTGTTTTTACTCGATATTACTTATTATGCAGTGTACACCTTACATGAGCTCGGTGATTTGAATGATTTGATTCAGTTCTTTCTAGAACCTCTTCATACTCATTACATTCAAAACAAGACATTTAAATTAACTTTGCACCACAAGCAAGTGTAAATAAGATTGGCTCCTTAAATAAATGTATTCGTTTAGTCTATTTTTTGTCTTCATTGTAGACAAAAGATTGTTACGCGCGTGGGTTTGATTTCAATTTCTGCAAGATTAAAAAAAACTTATAAACTAATTTCATAATAATTTTCGACTTCTTGGATTTTTATATACTCTATTTTTTGAATAATCATCTTCATAAAAGTGAGATTTATATGCTCTAACTTCGAAACAGACATGGTATACTCGTTAATAACTCATCATTGTCTAACAAAAAAGATACTCACTAATCAAAAAAAAAATCAAAAAACTTAGATTTAACAAAAATATGAATAGCAATAAGGTATCTGCAAGTAAAATACATTTCATCAGCATGCTTAAGCCATTTAAAATTTTACTTTATTCTTGTTTTCGTTATAAAATATTCATACTACATAGCTTTTCCAAGAAATCTGTCAACTATTTAAAATAATCTCACTTCTAGGTAATAATTACTTCACTGATATTTATCGATTTCTAAAAATATTAGAATCTAGCTGCTACGAAGAAGAAAGAAGCTAGTTTGATATTTCAACGGTTTTCATAGTACGAGATACTGTAAGAATGGTGTATTTTTCTTTTGTTTCTTATGTTTTGGTGAGCTGGTGCTTTCATATTGGTCTTTTTTAAGGCCTACTACAATAATCACTACTAAAACTTGTCAGGTATATTTTTTATATTAAATCTTTCAAAGATCAAGCATTAATAAATGTTTTTTTAATTTACCTAGAGCAAGGTCTACTGTCCATCTAGTTCTACGTGCTATTAGTTATTGACTTACTTCTAATGAGAAAATAAATAAATATACATTTATAGATAAATATACAATTAATATCGCTTGACAATGATAAATTCAATAAAGATAAAAGCTTAGGTTAATACAAGAGAAAGTTTATATCGACAGTGGAAAGGAAAAACAAATTAACCCAGATAAAAGAAAATTTACAGGAGGCCCAAAAAAGTCAATTGAATAATTTAATGACAACCTCAAAGTGCACGAAAACTAAAACTTCTATTTTACTTGTGTAATGCAGTAAAAATAATATGGTAGAAGTCCTTTTTTTTGTTTACAAACTTGACAGGTTACCCGTTTTTTCAAATTTATAAGCTAAATTTAGATACTAATTTGGTATTTTCAGCTTACATTATTCTCATAGAACTTGTGTTAAGTTTTATACATTGTGACTATCAAATATAAACCTACTTTGAAAAAACTGAGAGCTACGTTCATTTTTATTCCTACAGTCGATATTTTAGTGTTTTTATTTGAATTTAGTTAAAGTATTATACATATGTCTAGGTTTTTTAACTACATTATAAGATTATTTCAATAAGTAAACTTTCTCTTAAGTATGTATAAGTTTATAGTAATTTATATTTCATAACACACTTTAGTTTGTAGACTAATAATATTGTACAACATTCATTTCAGTGTAATTGTAGAATAGTTTTTAAAACATCCATTTCATTTAACGCAAGGTGAGGTCCGCAAACAAGATAAGTAAAAAACGAAAAATATTTGCAGAGTCGTCGCAAAGTTATTTCTGAATCGAGATCGAATTGATTTCAGTCGTTGTTACATTATCATCTGTCATTGGTGCACTATTACAATTAGGGATGTCTCTAAGTGTTTGACCATAAATTTTACAAATGAAAATAACTCCTTATTACTTTTTGTATTGTTCTTTCAGTATACTTAAAGGAAAAAATACTTGCATATAATATAACTCATCACCTTACTATACTATTTGATGGAGAAAATTTATTTGTATCAAGTATAGATCAAATGAATATATATAATTAAAAGTATCATATCTCAGCTTGCTTTCATTTATTTTATTTATTTATTTCAGTAGTTTTTCGGGGTTACATGACTCATTTCTTATAATCAGAATAGTGTGGAAGTATTTTTTGACGTGTAAATTTTTATTGTACTTTGTACATTAATAAAACATAATGAATGCCTTCAATCGGTAAAAAAATATATTTTCTCCTTCTTCATAACTGAAAAACATGCTTGATTTTTATCTTTTTTCGTGGCAATGTAACATCGTCTAAAATGGCATTTAGCTTAGCAAAATTTACCATCATGATTATCAGGATGACTGATGGAAAGATTTTAGATTCTTTAATAATAAATTAAATGATGTATTCGTAGGAATTATAAATTAAATTAATACAGTTAATAAATAATAATTCTTCATTTCTTTATCATAACATGTTCGCTCCCAAAGCGGACCACATGGATCTACACAGCGTGAAGATGTCCACTCCAAAAGTAGAGTATATAGATCTCCACAATGTGAAAATGTCAACTCTCCAGTAGCGCAGAGATTATCGTACGCGTCTAGCAATCCGAGTAATGCTGGTTCGATTTCCACATCTGTAAAAATTTTTTATAATCCAAAAATGCAGCACTGGATGCCCATTGGGTTGACCAATTGTCTAACAAACAATTCACGTAAAAAATAATCTGTCAAGATGCCTTCACAAATAATAATTGAGAAATTATAAATTATAACGGCGGAGTACCACTTACTGTTTAAGCTTGATTCATCGAAATTGTATACATTAAGACGAAACTTTTTTGACAGTAAGTGAGATAACTTTCATATGTGACATTATATGCTACACTTTTACATAAAATTTTAAATATAATCAAATTATTTTTAGACTTTGTTAGAAATGACTAAAATTTACAATTTATAAAGTTCTTAAAATTAGATGTACAATATAATAAAAGTTATTCGTTACACTGTCATCTTCCTAATTATTCGGTGCAATAATAATATCATATCTACGATTAATTTAAAAGCTTTTACGGCTTTTTAAATGAATAAACAGACAGTATAAAAGAATCACACAAGCCTACAAAAGATATTTATAATTGTATTCTTTGACTATAATGTAAATAAATTTACCAGCAAATGCCAATTTAACTAATATATCAAATACAATTAGGCAGGGTCACTCTTCAGAATCACAAAACTATATTTACCTTCAGCATAAGTAACTCATTCATTATACAATACTCATTTCTGAATAACTATTTGATAAAACGGTTTTATTATTTATAATAAAGAAACGTCGACAGCAAATAATATCATTGGATTAAAATACTTTTTTCTCTCAAAGATTTATTATTTTCTATCACTCAATAAATGTCATTTCTAGTAATTTTATTTAAAATTTAAGTAGTGTTGGTGATGTCTTTGCCATTTAACGGTTCAAAATAGCCACATTTACTTGTATTACCGATACTATATACGCTCACTCTAGTCTCATTCTTTTAAAGTTACACATTTAATTCATGGCAACTTGCAGTGCTGCACCCTGCACTTTCACGTCGCTTCAGATGTGTGATATTGAAATTGCTGCGGCGACCCGAAGACATGTGTGTACGTGGAATAAAGTCACGTCCATTCGCAAGTACGCCGACGGGGAAACGAAGGTCAACAAACAGGTTCTTCGGCCCACCGCGGTGAGATTGTTGCTGCCGGACAGTCTGGCGAAGCCTTTACACTTTTAAAGAACCTCAAACTTTCACTGCCTAATATCATAGATTGTTAAACTTGAAAATTTTTAAACAAATAATAATTTCAATTGAAAACAATATCCAAAACTACATTTAATATTTAAATTTTGGGTGCAATGTTTTTACCGCAAACAAATTAACTCGGCAAAAGTTCAAGTATATTCTTTTATTAACAATATTCCATTTAACTTTCTAGTAGTATTTCTAATATCTTAAGTATTGAAATCTTTATTTGCGTAGCTTACGTTTACATCGTAATAATCAAGCTCATTAATTTTTTTTTGTTTTGCGTCTTATTGCAATAACTGCTGACATTTAAGTCTTGTAAAAATAAAACCATTCCATCCAGCTTCCAAACCTATTGTATTCTTTAATATTTAATTTTGTACTCTATTCACCTAAAACTGGTCAGTATTTACAAAATAAAGAAATCACATTTGCAGGTCATCCATCCGAATAATGAGACATACAAAAGCTTGTTAATTTAAGTGTTTAAGTTTAAGTTAAGTGTTTGAATCACTACATATGTTATACTTCTACACGATTTTACCACGTATTAACGAGGCTTAAAGTTTGTTAATATAATATTAACAAAAAGTTAACAAAAAATCATCAGAAATATGTTCTTATTTCAAATCAACTTTTAATAAAATAAAAACAGAAAATTCTTTTTTATTCTTTCTATCATAAATACTTGAGCACTAAAAGTTTTTTCGTCAACATTGGACATATTAACTAACTATTGGATAAGATTCATCTCGTACATGTATTAGAAAGAATGACTAACACAGTAAATTAATCATTGTATAAAGATCTTCTATTATTATATTATAATTTTTATTATTATTATAATACAGTTAAGTCTTGAAATTACGTTTTATTTTGTGGTTAGGTTGGTAGGTACCAGTAATATTTAAATTTAAAAAAACACAACATGTAAGTTTAATGAATTAAACAATTACATGACAAACAAATCGTTTGGTTAATAATTATTAATAGATAATATGACACTTCCGATAAAATATGAAAAAAATCGTCGTTAGTATATATTTTAGTTACAACATATTGCTATAATATATGTAATGTTAATAATTTGTTACCATATTTTTTTGTGGGAATATTTAAATAAATAAATTAGACGACTAACGCGTATAACAGGTTAAAATATACAACTTTAGTACCGTGTTACTAAGGTAAAACCTGAAATGCCTGTTTTAATGAAATGGGGCATTTAAAAAAATCAATCTAAGGAAAAACAGATAAAAAAACCCAACGATATTAAAGCGGTTTAGCAAATTATTTTACACTACAGTTTTAAAAAAGATTACGTTTTTATCATAGTAGTATAAAATAGTACAGTAGCTGTTACTAACTGGCTAAAAGTTTGTAACAGCTATAAAATACACGTGAACTTTTCAGACGTAAAAGCTTGTGACTCACCGATTAGCACACATTAGCTTTTCATTATATTACGAATTATCTGAATCCTCAATATACAAAATATTTTCATAGCTTTCTATCATCATTGTTGAATATAGGATTATATTTACACTTTCAAAATTAAATTTTACATACTTTGAAAATTAAGTCAAAACGTTTTGAAAAAATACGGTTGACAATATCGATTATCATCACTATCAACTGTTGTAGAGAAGACCAAAACAATGTGGCAGAATCTTTGGCACGTATTGGAATTGTAGTTAGTTTAATGTGAAAATTTGGAACGAAAAATGGAGATATCAATCCCATTGTTTGGCAGTTTAATTTTTATGACACTCAAAGATTGGGCCTTTTAAAAAGCTAATTCATGTTTCAAGTGCGTCGTTCAATGGAAGCTTTGTTACAGTTTCTACATATTGTTTCATGTATTCAGGTTTTTAATCTTTTAAACAAATGTAAACTTAAGATTTAAATGTTCATATAAATTTAGTGCTTTCCAAGTGTGTAAATCATGTAGTTTTGTTTTTTTTTGCTAAAATCGATCAACTGTTCAGCCGAAATAAACCTTTTATAAGGTTTCAGCTGATTTAAATAAAATGTTTTACTTACGCAAATAATATGTAGTTCAAATTTAATATAAACTTCTTGTTTTCTCTTTTTGTATAGCAGTTATTTATATTTATTTACCAATGTGACTAGTGTTTTTATAATAATACTAAACTTTTAGGGTTCTGATATACAAATATATCTTTGTTTATCTATTTACATACATACTTGTATTTGATATTCATTAGCTTGCACGCTAATCTCTTGGCAACTAAGGAGTTAGCTGTTTCGACATGTTTTGTTATAGACAAAAGATAGTCATTTCTGTTGTTTCATTAAACTTATTCACAAAGGACGCTGAATTGTATGATTATAATACGTTGCTAATAAAAATACAATGATCGAGGCGTAGGATCAAATAAACTTTTGACGACTTATCACTTACTTATCATTAATTTTTGATATTATTTCACTTAAGTTGTAGATTTTTTAAGTCAACTGTACTTATCGCCATCAATCGCCAAAATGTATCGATGCTTTGTTCAAATTTTGTATGAGAATTACTAAGTCGATTTTTACTGTCAATAAAATCCATAATATTACTGATTTACAGAAACAAGTCTATATAATAGCGGTAAATTCTTAATAACACGAATAAATTAAAATATTCGAACTAAATTAAATATCTATTAAAAAGTTATGTGTTTCGATATCATTCAAAAACTTTATAGCGCAATAAAACCCTGCAAAATTTACAAAAATATGTTGATTATACTGCGAAATATTTATTACAAAAAGCTTTCTAAGAATCAAATAGTATTTTGATTATTTTCCTTGTGAAGATGATAGACTTTATGGTATCATGTCGATTTTGGAAAGGAAGAAGAACGTAACCCACACAACAGATTTTATAAGATGAAAAAAACATTTATTTTAACGATTTTAGGCCAAAGTCAGAATACCAAATAGACACTTAATAAACCTCAAAGTGCATATAGATTTAAACTTTTATTCACCTTATCTGATGTTAATTTAAGAAATTATTAAAGAAAAAGCAATAAAAATGATGTGGTCTTTTTTCTTGGTCTCAAATTTCTCAGGCCTTCCTTTTTCCAATCTGATAAGCTAAATGTAGGTTCTCATTTGTTATCTTCAGCTTGAATTCTTTTGATAAAACATGTATTAATTTATATATAATGCAGTATGATCATCGAAATAATGCTACTACGAAAAATCTGAGGGTTACGTCCTTTTTTCTTTTCATAGTCGATGTGATATTCACACCTTTAATAAATTATAGTTTTATAGTGTTATTCAAAAGATATATTATATTCATTAGAAATCTTATATTGCTATAAAGTTAATAAAATACGTCTTCATATCACCTGTGTCTGCCTATATTTTCCCAATATTAAATAGCGCTGATGTAATAAAAGCCTTAATCCTACTTTTTTCCTAATAAAAGCAAACCATAAAAATGACTCGTAACATGATTTTTGTACAATGAAATATTTATCGATGTATAATTAATAATTTTACTGTGAAATCGTAAAAATTAAATTTGTCATAAAAACTTGGCAAATATTATTCGGATTCAGTTTATTAACAGCTTTTATGTCAAAACGATTAATTTAAGGTTTAATGACTCATGAGTCGACTTACAATAGCCATAATATTTTTTTTATGGACATTAGCACAAAACTTTTATTCAAAACACGTACTTTGCTATTAAGAAACTTTAAATCTCATTAAATTTTTTATATAATATTTTTTAATATTAACGTGTAGATATTAAAATGGGTTTTACAGCTGTTTTCATCATTCTCCCTATAAAACCATAGGAGGTGTGAATTGAATTGATTATTGTGAAGTTCTGTATCTAATGACAAAAGATACTGAATACATAAAGAAGATTCAATAACAAAAATATATTAATTCAAATACATATTATAATTTTCGTATAATATTTTTTATTTGTCGTACAGACATTTCTTTGAAAATATATTTACTCTAATAAAAAAGCTTCATAGTTTTACTATTATCTCATACCTTTAGTTATACTGCTAAGAAAAGGAACGATCTTTTTTTTGTATTGTGAAGGAATTTCTAGTCTGGGCTACATTTTGAATATTGAAAAAAATATGTTTCAAATGTTTCTTTTTGAATTTCAACCAAGAAATACTCGTAAAACGTAAATATACGGTCATTTACTACTATAAAATGTTGGAATTATTTTTTGTGTATTGAAGAAAAAATTTATCAGAAGTGTTTACATTTATTAAAAAATATATATTTAAACATATACTGCTGTATAAAACAAATGGTGAATCAGACTTCTCAAAATTGGGTATTTTCAATGAACGAGATGCATTTTCCGCAATAATAACCATAATGCATTCAAGAAATCTAACATTCAGGAAAAAAACTAAGAGCCTTTGTGTTTATGCGAAATAATAATATATGAATTATAAGCAACAAATTCTTAGTAAAAAATACATCAATCAAAACTTTTTTTAGAATTATAAAAAGTTTCTCAAACTGTATAACCTTGTGGTAGTAAAAGTTCACTAGTATTTGATGAGTTAATGACAAAGTCTCATACTTTATCGTTTTATAGATAAAAATATGATTTCAAAACAAATTAAAAATTAAGTTTAAAAAAGAACATATATAGGTAGGTGAAATAAATAGTATAAGCAACAGTAAATAATAAAAAAAAATTAAATAATTAAGGAAAAAAAGAGAGTCTACAAAGACGATTTGTTAAAAAAAAGTTAGACAGATGCTTTTCCAAAAATGTACACAACAGCATCTATCTAAACTCACTCTCACACAGATGGAGGATATTAATCAATAACAGAGGCAATTCGTTAAATATCACCATTTTTCTCCATATTGGCATGACTACTGGTAGATTAGTTCTGCATTTAGGAATAAAAAGGAGTTCTTGATTTCTAAGAGAGTTATCAGAGACGTACTCATCAATATTAGTCAGACTGGCAGAATTATCAATTACAATGTCACCAAACATATATCTATCCTTAGTTTTAAGCTATAATAAGAAAGCAGGCCTAAAATGAAAGCAGTTGGATAAAGACACGGATAGTATTAAGTTTGTCCACTCTGAAAATGCAGCGTATAGATCTGAACAATTAATTTCAAAGACTATTTTTTGATAAATTTTGCATACAGTTTTGCATCTTAAAATTTAAAAAATCTTGCAACTTTAAGATTTCAATCCGCAATCTCATTCTAAAAATCGCGCACTTTAACCCCTCTGCTGTATTGTATTATCTTAGAAGATTCTAATCTATAAATTTGGTAGCAAAACTAGTATATTAAGACTTGATATATCTACTGGCAATATCTATATCTTATTCAAGTCAAGTGTTTATTCACAATGAGAAAAATATTATGAAAAACATGTATACGTTTTACGGAGAAGTTTAAAAATACCAGTTTATTTAATCAATATTATTATTTAAAAAATAATACTAAACTTTCCCTAGTGCTTCCATAGCAACACTTTATTTCTGACGTTATTGGCCATAATTTTTATCTTTTCATCTGTTCTGGTCATTCAGGTCATTAGCTTAGCACAGTCATACCCAACTTCGTACCCGCGGGCGATATTATAGACAACATTGGCTATTTATAGGTTTTCAGTTGAACGATTTTAATTTAATTATTTTTTCATATACTTTATGAGGAAACGTTTTTTTCAATAAAAGGATTTAAACGTATTCAATATTGGCTTCATTCGTTTGGATGTTAAATGGTAATCAATTAAAAAATATCTACTCTGACAGTGAAACAAATAAATCTTCATCTTGAAAACGATCGATATTCACGCTGAATGAGCTTTTCTCGAAAGTTGACAGCAAATTCTGTAATCAAGAACTCATCCAGTTCTATATTTTTATTGATTAAAAACCTTTAATTAAATCCGAATCTATTGAAAATAACTGCAAATACTGTCCTGTCTACTACCAACGCAACAAGAACTTAGTAATAGTCCATCTCACATAGTCAAATAAGATCTTTGAATTGATATTTCTTGTATCAATTTAAAATTAATTAAAATTTAAAATATCTACCATATGTACCGATAAATAATATTATTTGATTAACATTTTCAAGTCACGCTATAATATATTCAGAATAAATTGACGATCCAATTAAAGGGTAAGAATGGTAATGTTGAAAATCTATCACCTATCCAAAGTCATTGAAATAGTATAGCATTTGTTATACTGCAATATAATTGTTAAAATATCACAACGGGTGATGAAAGCAATGATATAAAAATTTAACAGTTTTTTGCTTTTCATTTTCATGAAAGTCTTAGAGCAATCCAGAGCAGATCTTCAAAACTTTTTACTGACAAAATTTTAAAACAAAACAGACGCTTAGTCATTTTAGCAAATTGTTCCCTGTTAATTATAGATATATAGCGTGTATGGCAGTAGATAAAACAATTGTTTTATGTTCAGTATTTTTAACTTACACCAACCATTATTATGGTATTATGTCTCTAGCGTTGTCAATCACATCTGTTAATGCTTGTATGGGGTACAAAAAGGTTAGAAACAACTGAATTAGCATTTAATATTTTATTACGAAACTAATCGAATCTATTTGTATTCATTTTTGAAAAGTTAGCATTATCTTTTGAGAGCTCCCGTTAGAAACGCATTGTATATATTATATTATAATATCATATGATAATATTGGCGTGTTTTATTGCCTGATTGGTAGCATCAGATTGGAGATAGTCCTCTTTATTTAATGAAACTTTTACGATGTCTCAATTTTGAATGATCCTCTGCTAGAATACTAAAGTGAAAATTATACGTTTGCGATTTTTTTTTACAACGAAATTTTAATAAACCTGTCAGTAAAACTATTATTTATTTTAGCGTATATTATGAGTCATTGAATAAATTATTTTCTGCTAGAAACTTGATTTAACTGTTAGGTGTCAAAGACTTCACGTTCTTGCCACGTGAAGTTTTTTTATTATTAATTCTCTAATGAAATGCACAGTCTTGATTATTTCATGCAATATAATATTACATTTACAAAAAAATTAGGATAATCCTTACTCTTTTACTGTTGACAACACATTTGTATATATAGCTTCATACAGAAATGACAACTCGGCGCCGACCTCATGTTTCTTGTATATTTAAGTTAATACAAATATATGATATATTTAGTCTGTTTATTCAAAAGTCATTAACCCTCACAGAATAATAATACCTTGAATGAAATTTGTTTACTTTTTCTTGCATGCAAATTTGGTAGTGGTCTTTTTAAATCTAATGCTGAATTTTGATAATAATTCGGCACTTGCGGCTTGATTCCTTTTGAAATAATGTTTATTTAGTACTTTTTAAAAAACTGAGGGTTAATGCCTTTTTTCTTAACGTAGACGATAGGTAATATAAAAGAGCTTGTAGCGATTACAACTGGTATTTAGTAGATTTAAATTATAATATATACAAGCGACGTAGTATCAAATTTACAATTAGACATTTATTATTTTATTAATTAATAAATAATCATATTGCGGTGTTTAGTTCTAACTTTATCATACTAGTATTATATAAATAAGAAATTGGTTGTATAAACAAATTATTTTATACGTTACATTTGATATTTTGAATCTATTTAATAATCAATTTTGGGATCAATTTTATGTTATTAAAATGTAAGTTTAGATACATTAACATTATTTAGATACTATATATTCAATTACTGAAATCTTTAATTTTTGGAAATTTTCAGTTTAATTTTAATTTCAATATTCATTTTTCGTAAAATATTTTAAATTAAAAAATCACTTTGTGTCGATGATGTCATCGAAAACGTTCATTAAAATAATCTAAATGCATGTCTCAAATAGGGTTAATCATTCAAGCAAATTTTAGATAAAGTAATAGTTACTTTTACTGCATTTAATAATATTTTTGAATTTCTTTTGTTACCATTTTTAAAATAAAATATCGAAAAATGTCGCTGACGCAGACGTTAATCAATTTTTGTATTTAAATTCATTATATGCGATGCAAAACAAAAAAGATAACGTTGAAATAAACTGCTACTCTCATTCTTGTACCATGATGTGATATTATTATCTATCAAGGGATAATTAAAAGACAAGAGAGTTAAATATTAAGCTCTCCGAAAATCTATTTATGACATTTGTTATTGGTTATTACGATTATTTTACATTTAAAAACATCTAATTGAAATTTCATTTGTTTATTTCATTGTTAATGTTTGAAATTTTTTACCATAAGCTAAGTCAGGAATAATTAATGGTCTTGAAAAAGTTAAACATAAAGCTTGGTAAAAGTAAGTTAGTCGTACGGTTAATCTATTATGTAATATTCTATGTTATTTGTTTGTAATGTAGTAAGTTTAATCACCTTGTTTTTTTCTGTCGTTAAAAGTCTAGTGGGATTAATAAATAATACGTAAAATAGTTTTGTATGCAAGATTGTATTATTTTTGTTTATTTAAAGAGCTTTTATCATTAATTTCAATTTTACCTGCGATGATGGCATAAGCATTTAAAATTGATTTGTTTTTTAAACGCTCATAAAATATATTGAATCATTAATTTTTAGTTAATATATTATCAAAATGGCTTCTCGGTAAATCTATTTTTTGTATATTTTCAATTTGCACTTCAAAATTATTTTTAATCATTTATTAGTCACACCAAAAGCTCCTTTAGCTCCCAGCTGTGCAAATAATACATTTAAATGCTACACGTACCAGTTTTTCTTTTGTCTACATATTGATTTGTCATAAAAAAGCTATAATTTCAAAAAATAATTACATATATCCAATGCTGTGTCGAATCATGAAGGCGTGTTTTTCTATTTACATTCATAAATACAATGAATCATTTCCTTAAACATTATAATCAATACAAATTAATACAAAACCAGTAATTATGACAAATGTGGCTTATAAAGACATTTTACATATTATGCTATGTTATTTCATAATGAAATACTAAGCTTAGTCAATAAATTTTACTGTTTCATTGACCACACGTCAATGGTTCTGAAGTCATCATTGTCATCGTAACTTTATGACACATATGATAAAATTAATATTGCCATGTGACATGTCATATCAGATAATAAGCGTTAAAGTATCAACATATTTTTTTATAATTATTAACACTCATATATATATATATATACGTAATATAGGCTCTATCAAAAATATGTAAGCTTCAAATGCCAAATCAGTGTCTACATTAAGTTTTTAAGTTTAAAAAAAGAACGTCCTGTCACATTTACGACAAAAAAAGGACTTCCACCATACAAATTTTATTGGTTTTTTAAATATTATTATTATTATGTGGCGCTACGATCCATTCAGGTCCATGGCCGACTGCA